>JAVDPK010002050.1:934298-954815 GCA_034780415.1 Cichlasoma orientale
CCCCCCCCCCCCCCCCCCAATAGACATGCACATTATTTTCTTCCCATAGACTGCACATAAAGAAGCCTGCCATGCCTGGCTTAAAGTTGGTGTGAAAAAGAGAACCCGCCCTTCAATTCTAAGGTGTTACATATAAGGATATAAAAAAATCTAATCATCCTCAGCAGGTCTTAATATTGGGTAAATGAACAACATGTAACATAGTATACAGTGTCATTTATTTAAGAAAAATAAAACTTAAATTTAGAAGCGTTTTGTGGAAAAAAAAAAACTAAGTACACCCTCACTGCTGGGTAAGTAGCAGCTAGGTGC
This sequence comes from Cichlasoma orientale, assembly GCA_034780415.1. NCBI lineage: Eukaryota > Metazoa > Chordata > Actinopteri > Cichliformes > Cichlidae > Cichlasoma > Cichlasoma orientale. The sequence goes on from JAVDPK010002050.1 coordinate 934,611, forward strand.
TGCTAATCAAATGCACTTCATTAACTGATCAAGTGTGAGTACATCTATAAAAGCATAAGTCTTGTCAGTGTGCAGGAAAGACATTAGCAAGGATCTTAAAGAAGCAATTGTTGCTGCCCATCGATATGAGAAGGGATATAATGTCATTTCCAAACAATACGAGGGCCATTATTTTACAGTGGTGCCCCAACTAATTCACTTAAAGGTCAAATTGTGCAATTCTCAAAGAAACTGCAAAAAACCCAAAAGCTACATCAAAGACTCTACAGGCCTAAGTTAGCGTGTTAAAGTTTATAACAGTACAATTGGAAAAAAGCCTCTTCTCCCTAAAAAAGAACATGGCAGCACGGCTTAGGATTGAAAAGTTGCATCTGAACAAACTATAGCACTTCTTTCATCTGTCAAGTGCCACATTTGTCAAAAGCCAAACACCACAGCATAGACTCAGCACGCAAACCTCATACCAACTGTCAAACACGGTGGTGGAGGTGTGACAACTTGAGCTTGTTTAGCAGCCACAGGACCTGGGCACCTTGCAGTCATTGAGTCGACCATGAACTCCTCTGTATAGCAAAGCGTTGTAGAGTCAAATGTGAGGCTATCTGTCTGACCGCTAAAGCTTGGATGAAATTGGGTCACCCAACAGGACAATGACCCCAAGCACAGCAGAAAATCTACAACAGAATGACTGAAAAAGAATCAAGGTGCTGCAATGGTCCAGTCAAAGTCTAGACAGCTACCTGTCTGAAATGCTGTGTCCACAAACTGAAACAATGTAAAGAAGAGTGGGCCAAAATTCCTTCACAACAATGTGATAAAGGAGACGATTACTTCAAGTGATTGTTGCTAAAGGTGGTTCTACAAGCTGTTGAATCATGAGGTGTTCTTAGTTTTTCACACCCTGCTTCTGCATTTTTGCTTAGCTTTGGTTAATAATGGCACTGTGTAATATGTCATGATGATGATGATGTTGAACTCAGGTTGTATTTAAATCTTGAATCTGCTAAGGACCATCTTATATAAATTACATATATTTTTAAAATAATGCCCTGATAGATAAAACCTTAGAATTTGAAGGTGTACTTTCTTGTGTTTGATGCATTTCAAAATGTCATCACAGACGTATACCATTTTCTTGTAAAGTACACAAACTTCATCACAATTGTTCCATTAAGTATCAGAAGTGCAGAAACTCCTATTGTACAGCAAAATAGTTTATCCCCCATCAGTTTAGACTATAACAGTTTAAAGACATATTGTTAGTTATGTCATTTTATAAAATGGACATTTTTTAACAGTAGGAGTCACAAAAGTACCATCCTGAGATTAAAATATTAATTTCTGTCTTAAGTATATACAATAGATAAAATATTTAAAGGTTTTTTTTCCCGTGAACATTTAACCATAATGTGACCATGGTTAAAAAAAAAAAGAAAAAAAGAAAGAAGCGTAGCTTGTGCTGAAAATCCTCATCCAACATTCAACAGCCGCCTAGAGATGGAGCAAAATAGTACAGAGCCAGGAGGATGAGGTAGACGACCACCAGAGCCGTACCTGAGAAAAATGACACCATACTACACTGAACCAAAATTCAGGTCTGTCAGCAGCCATTCATATCTGTGTTCTTGTACTGCGTTCACAACAGACAGATCCCAGATATCACTGTTTGAATTATCCACTCCTAACAAAATCACGAAGTTCTTTGAGAGCCACGTGCGCCGAGTTGTCTGGGTGACTTTGCCAAATTAGAAACACTGCTGTAATTCTGTTATAACAAGAAGCACTCAGAGTAATAACTGGACATGACTGGTTTGACCTTATTTGACTCTGAAGTAGATGTCAGAGGTCCAAAGTAACGTGAAATTTAGCATCGCCATATATCATTCCCTAGATGCCTATATGTTGTCAATACAAACACTGACAGTAAGAAGCATAGTTTTAACTCTATATAGCATTATTATCACAAGTTGACCTTGTCGACCTTGGTGGATGTAAGCCAAATTTTAATGGATTGTTACAGAATGATGACAGGCAGACCACCTTGTCAGTCAATGAACATAACCTCCTTGGTGGTGGGAATAATGAGTAAAACAGCCTCTCAGACCATGTGCACTCTTTCTTTGTTCAAAGATGCCCTGATTTAAAAGTTAGCTGCTCAACTCAGACTGGTGCAGTGTATTTTCTTACATCCTAATCTGCTCATTTTCATCAAGATTTTAGATTTCAAAAGAGCCGCCATTAATGCAAAATACAGTGTATGGACCCCTTTTTCAGTCTTATGTGGTGTATTTCACAAAGGGGATCACATCATGTAAATTCTTGCTCTTTTAAATGCACATATATTAGAATATAGAATCAGCTATAAACAATTTCACTTCCAAAATCTTTAAACTTACCCTGAAAATAATCAGACTTGCCATCCATGAAGATGTAGTTAACTAGAACCACACTGAAGATGCTGGCCCACAGGTGCTGGTCACTGAAAATCAGCACAAATCCCACATCCTGGGCAAAGCAGAGACGGTGATTATAAAACACTGTAAAGCAGCCAAGCGAGTTGTATTTATATATGAATAAATCAGTAATTAAAATGAAGGCTTACATAGAAGGCATTAAATAAGACCAGTATTGGTATTTGTAGCATGCAGACCTGCACAGCAATACAGCTCCCCACCTCCAGGCTGAAACAATAAAAGAAATGTAGAAATAGATAACGCTCTTCAGACTGTTCCTGTACATTATTAATGAGACAGGATGTACCTGAGACTGATGTTGTTCTGGAGTGCAAACTGGATCCCGTTAACAATCTCTGGGATTTCAGGAACCATAGCAAGAGCTGTCACCCCTATGAAATACTGGAGGAAGAAAAGAAAATATTAAAGCAGCTGAAGAAAACTATAAAATACAAACAGCCTGAGCGTGCTCAGGTGCACGTCCTGACCTGAGAGATGTTTGGTTGGTTTAGTATGGGCTGAATGTGTTCGGTGGCGAGATCAGCACAAGCAGACGTGAGCACTGTAGCCAAGATGAGGATGACTAGAGACCTCCAGCGTGACCAGTGGACCACTGTCCCATGGTGGCTACTCACTGGTGAGATGATGATATTGTAAGTAAACATCATACAGCTCACTCTTCCCTAAAACAGCAAATTACCACATAAAAATTTTTGATCAGCTGTTAAGTGTGACACCGTTAGAGTGCTTCTTACCCTGTCCTTCTCCAACGTGGATGTTATAAATGTGGGAGTGCGTCTTCAGTGTAAAGAGCAGACCAATGATGTAGGCAACAGGCAAGAGGGCAGACACAGTGTACACCAGAGGCCTAAAAACAACAGTGTACACAGTTACTGAGCAGCAGGCACAGCGAATGGGGTATAAATGATAGCTTAGTCTGTGACTTTAGAAACACTTTCTACAGCTTCAGACTTATCTACTCCTTTTGGAAAATTTGTTTCATTAGACTGAAATTTTTAGTGGAATGGTGCTACAGTGTCACCTCACAAAGACAGGGTCCTGATTTTGAATCTTATGGTTGGCTCAGGGCTTTCTGTGTGGAGAGTGCATTATTTCCTCATGCCCTGCAGTGGTTAACTGATTATTCCAAATTGGCTTTAGGTGTTGATGTGAGCCTGAATGGTTCTGCTGTGTAAGACAGACTGGCAGAATAACCAGTTGGATTAACATGCGTGTCTTCGAACTGCAAGAGGCAGCCACAGGAAATCTACACAGGCACAGGGAAGATGCTCAGAAAACCCTCAGCTGGCCAGAAGGTCAGAACCTGCCAGGAACCTTCTTGTTGTGAGGTGATATGAGGTGTTTGTGTGTTTGCTGTTATAGTAAAGTCAATGAACAAGTGTGTGAAGTTTTATGTGTCTAGCTTAAACAGTATGCACTGAACATCCTATGTGAGGTCGTTCTTGAGTTATTGTGTTAAGAAAACTTGACCTCTGACCTTTAGCTGAGGTCAAAGTCGCTGAGATTTGAATTTGTCCAAGAGTTTTAGTAGATGCATCTATGGTGTGAATTTGAACATCCTAGGTGACACTGTTCATGAGTTACGGTAAATGTTAAAGTTCTAGTGGAACAGACACCGACACTGCTGATGCCAAGGCTAAGACAATAGCTCGACTTTTTCTTCAAAACGGCCGAGCTAAAAATGTGTAATCTTTAACTGTATTGTTTATTAAGTACATAGTTTGGTTAATTAAATAGGAGAATTCATTTAGAGCAGCTGTATATTTAAAAATATACTCACCAGTCACTTTGTTAGGTACACCAGTTCAACTGCTCCTTAACTCAAATCTCTAATCAGCCAATCACACGGCAGGATTCCCAGCAGGATAACACACCATGTCACAAAGCTCAAATCATCTCAAACTGGTTTCCTGAACATGACAATCAGTTCACTGTGCTCAAATGGCCTCCATAGTCACCAGATCTCAATCCAGTAGAGCATATTTGGGATGTGGTGGAACAAATCTGAAGCAACTGTGTGATGCTATCATGTCAATTTGGATCAAAACCTCTCAGGAATGTTTCCAGCTCCGTGAGGAATTAAGGCATCTCTGAAGCCTATGTGTAAGTTCAAGAAGGAAGAGAGATCTGTAATCCCTCATCTGCCTGGTTTCCTGGACGTTTGGCTGCTAGTCTGTTCTTTACATCACTTCCACTTCCCCATGCTGTCACACTCAATGCTGACATCATTACTCTAAATGGTAACAGACTGGTTCTTACACAGCACTTTTCTACCCCACTTGAGCACTCAGAGCGCCTTATACAGCACATCTCATTCACACAAGCACTTTTTTCTACATCTCAGTGCTTTCTATCTAGAATACTTAGCATACAGACTGGAGGATCAAACCACCAATCTTCTGATTAGTAGATGACCTGCTACGTCCTGAGCCACAGGCGGCCATTCTAGTCCAACGATTTTCTTGCCTGGCTTCTCCGAGCCTCGATTCTGCGTGCTTTAAATCCTGGTGCTCTTCTTTCATTCTGCCTTTCAGGCTCTCATTCATGCAGCCTGCTTCCTCATCATCTCCGCCTCACCCTGGTCACTCAGAGCCCCACTCAAGTCTGCATCTTCACCTAGACTCTTAATTCCTATCACTACTGGGATTCTGTTCTGGGTCATCGGAGTCTATTCACCACATAGCTTAATTCTGTATCTCAATAAACCATGTTCAACTCTTTCAAATGATCTCTCCTTATTGAACTAAAGGCAAAAGGGGGTCCACACCAGTACTACCAAAGTGCACCTAATGAAGTGTCCAGTGAGCATATTTGCACCTGTGTATTGATAATGTATTGCAAAAGGAAGCAGTGTGATATAGTCCATCTATATTTTGTCTCACCCCTGAAGTTTTGCAGGTGATTTTTATACTGCAGCTGTGAGTGTTTTTCTCATTCTGTAGTTGAAAATTAACTGTATGGTTGTTAAACTAAATTTTATTAGTAGATTAAAAAAAAAAAAACTTACTGAACATGGTTGTGAAACAGTGTACCATTGGTCTGTTGAAAACAACAACAAATCACATTATACACAGTTGTGTGCAGTTGAGTGCATGATAAGGATAAGGTGTATGTGACACCGACCAGGTCATAGTGGCAGCTGTGGCAGACAAACGGCCCGCTGCTGTTGCTCGTGCTGTTTGGACTGGTGGAGTTGGTACAGGAGTCACACACTAAGTTCCCATAAGCCTTAGAGAACAGTGTAGGGGCGAACACACCTGCCAATAACATTCAGAGGGGGGAATGTCAGTGTTTAACATTTCTGTAATGCTTTTAAACTGTAAGATATTTCTGGGGAGAACAAAAACAGAAACCGCTTCTGCTGTTGTCACCATCAGCTGACCTTCACGAGGCACTGATACTGTCACATCTGGAGCTGAACATTTCAGCTGTGTGAACTCCGCCTTGATTAATGGAGGCTATTTTTTTGACCTAGCTTCAATTTCTTGTTTTAATGCCACCAGCTCAAGCGTTACATTTTGAGCAACTCTGTATCAAAAACAACATATTTTCACACACGCTATTCACATAATTTCATGTTGAAGTCTGAACTACTCCTGGAAAGTGTCTGGGAATGTGTCTGATCAGTTTGTCCTGTTCTGTGCAGCAGCTTCTTTTGTCGTGTCTGACACCTTAAGCTCAAACAGCATGTGCTGGTTTTCAAATACGTGCCTCCTATGGAGATGAAAAGCAGCGCACAGCTCACTCCTGCAGAACGACTGTTGAACCTTTGCTCACTGTGCCGCAGACCTCCAATTATCATGCATATGCCCTAAGAAACAAACAAAATGAGAGGTCTCATTCATAATTGCTGATTTAATACATTTCTCAAACCTGTGTCTTGAAATTATACTTATAAGAAATATTCATTCACACTTAGACTCTTCCAACATATTACTGAACCATGTTGTTGTACACAGCAGTGTGGTGGCAAAAAGTTTCCCTATTGGTTATCATAGTAGGGGAGACCAGGGAGACTTGGGACAGGGTTGTTTCTGGCAAACTAGAGCAACCAATGAGATTAAAGGTTACATCCCATATTTGGTTTTAAGACAACAAGAAACGTCCTCTGGAGGCCATCTTGATGCACCCATAAATTAGTGGGTGGAATTTTTATTTTTACATCTCCCGATCTTGTACTTTAAGCTGACAATCCAATGCCATTGCTATGTACATAGTATCAAAATGGACCCCCTATTGCTGTGATGGCAACTACACAGACCAATGTAACTGCTGATGATCACATTTTGCATATTTAATTAATTTAAAAAAGTTTTTAAATGAGCATTCGAGGAGACTTGGGGCATCCAAATCCAAATCCATCTAAGCATGGAAGCAATGTAGCACATTATGAAGAATGAAAGTTTATAGTCCCTGAAGTTTTGTACCATAACGTTTTAAGGCTATTCAAGTTTAAGTTTAACATGTCTTAGTTAGGATTTGTTGCTGTTAGCCTGGTGCTCTGTATAAACAACCAATTTTTTCACTTAGGCTTTTTGAAGGTTGCAAAGACATGGTTGGAAACATTATGCAAAGATTGTTTTAATGTTATGATTTAATAATGTTTGCATTGCATTGAACTGCAAAGAAATTGTCACGGTCAGAATATGGACCCAAAATGCAGGACTTAAAAACAGGGTTAAGCTTAACCCCAGCTTTATTGCCAAACAAACTGGTTTACAAAGCTCAGCCTAGGAAAGAAACTTAAACAGCAGGCAGGGAGCCAAAAACAACAACGCAACACAGACAATATACAGTATACACGAGGTAACTAGAGGAGAGTGGAAACATCCGGGGAGAACAGGTGAACAGAATTACACTAAAGAGACAAGGGGAAGCAAAACATCTGTTCAGTGTTCTAGAGTAATGAGTACAGACGTAGATTACATCAGCAATCAGGACTGAGCAATTAATGAAGCTGGAATGAAACACACAGCAGTAAAAGTATAACCTGCAGGGAAAACAAGCTATTTGAACATTATTTTGGAACAAAATCACCAAACTTCTGAAGCAGATTTTATCAGATCTGACAGTATCTACGTGTGACCATTAAAATTAGCAGTGAGCATCTCTCATATATTTAGTAGGGGCTGCCAAATAACTATGTAAACAACTGCCTCAAGGCGTTTCAAAAATGACAGCCAAGTTGCATGCCCTGATTCTCAAAGGACTTTGCCTAAACCAAGATATGCCGAGCTAAATTAAAAGCTGAACTGTTATGGCTGAGCCATTGTGGTCTCCATGCATTTTACTTGAGTTTTTTTCAATCAAACGTAGTCTGCTGTGCCGTCCCTCAACTGTGGTTGGCTCTGTGACACCAGCACCAATCATTCTCACACCAATCACAGCCCACCAGTGGATGTGATTTAATATGAGCAGTCCAACTTCTTTGCCTCTTGTATGAAAACTGATTTCGATTGTTATTGTGTTCCAAATGGACACTAGTAGTAGTTCAATCTAGCCAAGCTTTCTTTGAGTTAGCTGGATCAGCAAAACCTAAAACCCCAGTGGGAGAAAACACCTTTCATAACGGATGCTATCAACGTCCTCTGTTAACTCGAGATTTCTGCTTCAGAGAAAGTTGCACGCTCACATAAAAAGAGGTGTTTGACATGCCATTTGACTCCTTGTTCCACACAAAGTGGATCAATTGAGCATTTACTTCAATCAGAGGCCTTATGAAAGGAACACGTGATAGAGATCTATAAAGAATATAAAAATATGAATCTTGAGATATGATCATCACAAGCGCAATGAGTAGTATAAAACAAATTATTTATTTATTATTTCTAATTTATATTTCCGCTCAGTGCTGCAGTTTATTCCTACTGTGACAGCAGTTCATTAGAGCTCTAAAATTTTAAATTGCATACATTTAACATTAAGTGTTAAATGTATGCATGTAATACATTGTTCTTTTGTTAAGTTACACTAGGGACAAGTGTGTTGCTGTGCTGTGTTGTATTCTGGGTAGGGAATTAGCTGCATTTTTATCCTTTTTTCTGTTGTAGTTTAGTAGTCTTGTGAACTGCATGTCCGTGTATAGTTCATTTTGTGATTCAAACACTTTACATTTGAACACTAAATATCCTTACAGAAACACATCTAGCTGAATGTTACTTCTCTCGGCCCTAGCAGAGCTGGGATGTTCATAGTAAGGCCATAGTAACCTAAACTAAGCCAACTAAACGGGATGCACTTGGACTTACAGGAATGAAGAGGATGCACCCAAGCAATGTGCCAGTCAGCGCTGCCTTAACAACTTCCTGCAGGCACGGGTTGGCTTGCTGGTGACCTCTGATCAGGGCTGTGATGTAAAAGGTCAGTTCTGTGATGGAGCCAAAGGTGGCATTGACCACAGCGCCCACAGCGAAGTTACTTTGAGCTGAGATACTGCAAATGCAACAGTGATCAAGCAACTTTAGAAGCATAGTGAGTGAAAAACAGTTCTGGTTGTCGAGGTGCAGATGGTAATGAAAAATGCTCACCTCGCAATGCCCATGCCAATGTAATATGACAGAGGTATGATGGACCCAATTGCTATGGCAAATTTGACTTCAGAACTGGTGTATTTATTTTCTCTGTCAATATATCCAATTACCAGGGCAACTATCACTAAAGGGAGGAGGTCTGAGATGGTGGTCAAAGATGATGACAGGTCATTATATTGCACATGGACACACACACATTATATGAGCAAAGGATACTGGAAGCAAACACATTAATCCCATCAACTGTGTACTTGTAGTAGTACCAGTTGGCAGCGTGGTAGCAGCACAGCAGCGCTCTGGTCTCATAGCCTTGACGCTAAGGGGCAAGAAAACCAAAGAAAACGGTGCATTGTCAACTCTCCACGATTATATGCCACGCCTGATAAACACTACATGTCCCCTGTACCTTCCTCTGTGAGCCAGCAGAGATATAAACATCCTCAGGAGGCAGGAGGAGGATGACGCCGAGAGTTCGCGCATTCATCTTGAAAACTGGGATGGTGAAGACCAGGATCCAGGAGATGACGCAAGCCAGAGAGTGAACGACCACCAGAGGAGGATATCCCAGCAGCAGCCACACGTAGGTGGCAAAACGACGCTATACAACAAGAAGAGCACAGGTATTACAGCAGAAATCAGCCATTCATGTACTGTATTCAGTCTTAGGTCAGTTTTATTTATATAACCCAGTACTGCAAATTACATCATATAATGCCCTCTGCCCTGATTGCTTAAGTGTTGCTTGTGAATTTATCTGTATGTATATGTCTTGCTTCTTTAAGTGTGAACATTTACCCAGTAGGTAGTGCGCAGAGGTTGGCTTGACATCTCTGGGACTGGCACCTCTGTGGGTGATGGCAGCAGAAATGGTGAGTTATCTTCTTCCGCTTCCACGCTGCACTCACAGTCCGGTATGTGCTCACAGCATCGCCTCAATGTATTTCCTATCTGGAGGAACACAACCAAAAGGATGTGTTATTTCTGGCTCACAAAGAAAGTTGAAGTACAGCATTTTACAACCATACTGCATATTCTAATACTCTGCAACTACAAACCTAAAAGTCACAGTCAACAACATCCTTCAGGAAACACTTAATAGTTATTTACAATATTAAAGGAGAGCACAGTCACATGAGATTCACACATGACAGCAGAGAAAATAACCACTTTTCAAGTTCTGGGACTCAAAATTTAAATGAACTGTCCTAAATTTGTTCTCTATAGCTAATTTACCCCTTCAGCATAACTGTGGCGATTTTCTTTTATAACTCAACAGCTCAAGCCTGATGTTCAGAGTTCGGTTTTAACGAGCTGCTGTTAATTCGAATAAATCACTAACCCTATGGCATGAAATTAAAAATAAACTGATAATTAAAATTTACATGACCACTTTGTTAATTACGCTGATCATTTTCACGAATGGTCAGATGGTGCGTCATTATGAATTTTGGGGGATATTATCTTCTCTCTTTTCATAAAGGACGGTCCCGTCACAGCACGGCTGTGTGGCAGGCAGAGTAGGACCTAAACATAGCACTCAGAGGACAGGGAGTAAATTTAAGGGAAAACACTTTTGTTTGTGGGCAGAGCAAAGTAAAATTAATGTGACTGATTGAACAGGTATTCCTGGCATGTGTCCTGTGTTCTAGTAGCTGCATTTTCAGCAGTGTAAAAGACTTACCAGCAAATTAGAATCAAGTATAACAACATTTATGCATTTTCTAAATCACCAAAATAATACACGCACATTCCAAGTTGACAATGAAATCCAGTGTTTGTGCTTCATTCAGTGGTTTCAGTAAGGTACGGTTTAACAACTTGCACACATAAAATGTATTCCCCAGCAGAGAACCAATAGTACCAGTCAAAAGTTTGAACACACTCACCTATTCATATGAATGGGTAAGTGTGTCCAAACTTTTGACTGGTACTGTACGATAAACTTAAAACATACTGACAAACACTAAACACAGAGACACAAGACAAAGGAACAATGGAAGACAAGGACACAAAGCAGAAGGAAGAGACAGAGGAAGGAACCGAGGGAACTCACTGAGGGTGTTCAAAGTTGCCCCTGCATCTTGAAAGTCTCGCAATAACAGTTTGCTGCAGACTTGTGTCATCATCCAGAAAAACGCAACTTCTCATTTCATGATCATGAGTGAATGAGGAAACTACAGGATTTACTGTGAATCAATCTGATGTCAATTAACTAAAAAAAAAGACAACAGTCAGAACACTAACAGTACCTCATGGATTGTATTGCCAAACGGCCACAGGAAGTAGCAGCACAGCTTCCAACAAAGTTTACCTGAAGACAAAAACAGAATAAAGAATATGGGGAATGGCAGATGATCAATCATTAACATTATCTATTATCTCACCTACCATAAGGTACCCCAGTAATAGTGATGAACATCAGTATGCCAACCAGGAAATATGCCAGAGAAACCCACCAACCAAACAGAAGCACGTAGGCTACATTTCCACACGTGATGCATTGACCTGACATCAGAAGGACACAGAGAATAAAAAAAGTCCTTCAGCAGAAATAATTGCACATGGGGTAACATGCTTGCATTGTTTGTGTAGCACAAATTTTTACATCAAAATTATTTGGAATGTTTGGTGTCTGTGTTTTAAAGTTTCACCTCTCAATACAGTAATTTGGCTGAACAGTTGGCATAGTAACAACCTGCACAACCATCACATATGTTGTAGTGTTCCTAAGCAATTATCGGTGTGCTCAAACTCAATGACCACTACAAATAAGGCTCAAGATGTAATAGACTGAACTCATTCATCAACACAAATTTTACATAAAACAAAAGCACAATAAACTTTACCTGGGCCTGAATGTGGTTTAATGACATTTAGCTCAGAGTAGAGTTCTTTCACGACATCTGACCGGTCTTCAAACGGCCGCTCTGTCACATGGCTCTTCCACTTTCTAAACCCAAACTGACAAACACGCACACATATACAGTAAATAGTCCAGTGTCCTCAACTCAGGCCACTTTCATTTCCTGTGGAAAACTCTCCAGTTTCTTACTCTGTAGTTGTTGACCAGTTTGTTGGCTTCCACTTCATTCTCAGCTCTGATGGTTCGCTTATTTTGGCTTTCCTCCCAGCTGTCTTCACAGGCATGATGGCTCGGACCTACAATGAGAAGATACCCAGGAAATGGCTGCAAATATATATTAACATAGTAGTCAAACAAGGATATATGGGCTGGTGAATTATACTCACATGCATGTGCAGAAATGCATTTTGTTGCAGGATATAAGGAGTGACGTGGAGATGAAGTGGAGATGTCTGCAGTGTGCTGAGCGCCACACAGTCGATCATGGGCCTGTTCATTACTGTAACCTAACAGAGGATCGTGCTCGCTTGAAGAATCTGCAACACCAAGAAAGAAACAAAAGGAAAAAAAACTGAAAGATGTAAAAGACCGCATTTATACACAAAGTGCAATCTTTAAAAAGAGCCAGAGAACAATGTGTGGACTAGACTGGAAACTTGTAATGCAGCAGTTTCCTCTAAATGCCTGGCTGCTATCAAACAGATCTTTGTTTAAATCGTGTATATCTGCTGGCACCAGACACTCTGTTAGGAACACCTGTTCAACTGCTTGTTGATGCAAATATCTACTCAGCTAATCACATGGCAGCAACTCAATGCATTTAGACATGTAGGCGTGGTCGAGAACAAACTTCTAAAGTTTAAACCGAGCAACAGAATAGGGAGGAAAGTTGATTTAAGAGACTTTGAACATGGCATGGTTGTTGGTGCCAGATGGGCTGGTCTGTGTTTCAGAAACTGCTGAGATTTTCCCACAAAATCATCTCTAGAGTTTACAGAGAATGGTCTGAAAAAGAGAAAATATGCAGTGAGTGGCAGTTCTCTGTCTGAAAATGCCTTGTTGAAGCCAGGGGTCAGAGAAAAATGTCCTGACTGCTTTGAGCTGACAGGAAGGCAACAGTATAATGACTTGTTACGGGCAAGATATGAAGAAGAGCATCTCTGAACATACAACACTTTGAACCTTGAAGCAGGTGGGCTACAGCAGCAAACGAACAAACAAACAAAAAAAACACTCCTCTCAGCTTACAACAGGAAATTGAGGCTACAATTTGCAATTGCTCACCAACAGTCTGATGGTAGGGTCAAAATTTTGTGTAAACAACATGAAAGCATGAATCCATCCTCCCTTGTGTCAACTGTTCAGGCTGGTCAATCATGTCATATCATTATGGACCAAAAATGAACCAAGAATTAAGGCAGTTCTGAAGGCAAACGGGGGTCCAATGCAGTACTAGCATGGTGTACCTAATGAAGGGTCCAATCCTGCAGGCCTTTCTGCACAGTTCAGCCAAACTGTGTCAAACTATTCCAGCACTCTCCAGCACACTGAACTGATAAAAAAAAAAAGACATCACATGCAAACTGTTTCAAAAATCACTAACCTCCGTAACCCCAATTCTCTGAAAGACTTCAGCAATGAAATAATCAGACGAAGAAAACCTAAAACAGCATGACTCTCAATCAATTCTTCAAAGTTATTAAAACAGAAATAGAAAAAAGCACGTTTTAAAGTATTTCCCTTCCCTCACTTATTGCACATACTGTATTTGGGTAAAAACATATAATGTATGTGTGGACTCAGATTACTTATTACCTATGTTCATCTTTGATCAGGTATATAGGTGACACAAGTGGGTGACAAATTAAAAGAAAAACAGAAAGTGTTTTAGTGAAGTTTTGGGCTATCATGTGCAGCCAGTCAGTGATTGTCCAAGTCTTTAAATGTGTACTGGAGGAATGGAAGACCATTCTTCCAAAAGATATTCCTTCTTTTATTGTTTTAATGTTGGTCCTGGTGATGGACAGTACCATCTCCTACTAGGTTGAAATCTGGTGACTTCAAAGGAAATACTATGTGACTGTGACATTTTCCTCAGCAGGAAAATGTCACTTCCTGCTTTGTCAACCTGGAAGTGTGGATGAAAGTTCATTGATTTGGCAGTGACCCTTCCCTACAAGTGACTCCAAACCCTGCAAGCAAAATGACCCCACGGTATACGAGAGCCACCAGACACCCTCTTCTGTCCTTAAATTTGACACAAGTCTGTATTTTAATATTTTTATTATTATACCATAGTATTTGTATTATATATTTTAATGGCATAATCCAGCAGGAGCTGGATTTTTTTTTCAGGGAAACCAGGAGCATGACAGCAATTAAGTAAGGGGTACAAAGTGCCTGCAGCCATTCAGTAATTTCAAGGCAGAAAGATAGAGAAGATTAATGAATGAATGGATACTAGACAAACAAGTGGCATCATACGAAATGTTGCCAGATCAATCGTGACTTCCCCTTTCCAAGAGTTAAAATCAGTTCACACACTTTTAGGTAGTCTTGTTCTGTTTCCTCTTTCTCCTTTTTTGTTGGCTTCCTCAAGTCTGTACAAATTCTGCAGCTGTGCCGTTATATGATCATGCTAGCATTTGTGCACTAAAACCAGTGTGTAAGATTCTGGCAGCATTACTTAAATACACTATCATATTTTTGTTCTTCAGTGTAAAAAATTAGTATTTGAAATCACTGAGCATGGCTTTTATGTGAAATCAAATGTGAAAAACTCCAAATGCTTAGCTGTTATTGTTTCTAAGTCACAGAGAAGCTTGAGCAGGGATGGAATTATTCAAGTATGTAGTAATGATTTATGTCTTTATATTCCCTGGTTTTAGCCTCATATGTAAAAACTGGACACAGTTGTAATATTTGGGTTTAGTAATTTTTGTCTGGTAAATTTAAAGACTCTGGACAGGTGGGCAGCATCTGGCATTTAATAGGTCTAAATTAATTTTGAAAAATCCACAATAAGCATCAGTATACATCAGTGTAAACAAAACCCACGCAAGGAGAAATAAAACGGAGAGAATTAAAATTGAGAGTGTAATGACAGTGCTGTTAGCGACACATTAGGCTGTGAGAAATAAAGTTGTAGGATGCTAAATAACGAGCTCGAAGCGCTCACCCTGCGCGAGTTCAGCCGGCCTCCTCCTCCGGCTGGTCGTGTCCGGGCTCCCCGTGGATGACAGAGACATCTCCGCCCATAAAAACAGCTTACCGTCCGCAGTATGAGCCACCGGAGCCCGGCCGGATCGTCTCTTCGGACGCTGCTGTCGCTGTCGCGTGGACGCGCTGATTTAATGAGTATTATGCAGCGTGGAACTGTGGGAAATGTAGGCTTCTGAGGTCTTAAAGGGAAAAGCCACAATAAAATACAATAATTTAAAAACAAACAAACAAACACAAAGATAATATAATATGTGTTACCTTCAGCCAGTCTTTTGAAAACAAAATTACAAAATAAATAAATAGATATATAAAAAATTATATTTTTACATTAATGATTTTGTATGCTTGTTTGTTTACTTTTTATTGTTGCTATTTAATGTTGTGGTTTTTAAATGTTGTTATTAAAAAAAATTTTATAAATAAAATATATGACATACAAAATGTCATATATTAGAATAGGTCAAATAGGTCATATACAGTGTCTGTGTGAGTGGCATGTAGTGTGAGTCTTTTGGCCAGGACAGAGAGTCAGACTATCTAGCTGTGCTCCTAATATTACTGTCAGCCAGGCCCGTTTCTGTAGATTGCATTTTAGTTTGACTACCCCACTCTAAATATAGTGTACTTTGCTTATTGAATGAAGTTGGTACTGAAGGGGTTTCCACTTCAATTAGTTCACTTCATAGGCAAAGTCAAAAGTAAAGATATTTGGTTCAAGTGCTGTAACAAGCAGTTTTATTAATTGTTAAATAATGCTTGTGCATTGGTAAATTAGTATAGTAAATATTATAAAGTATAAATGTCATGTATGGCTGTGTGGCAAGCAGGGCTGGACCCAAATCCTCCTGTGGTAATACCTCAGCAAAACGGATGCCTCTTTCTTTGCAGATTGGGGATGTTTTGATGTGTTGTCAGACCACGTCCTTCACATGTCTTTTGGCAAAAAGAATAACATGTCTAACATTATTATCCACCTTTTTACCCATTCTGTGGATGATGTCCACTGCATCTTCCAGCTTTTGCTTCATATCTGGGGTAACCCTGCCCAGGATTTAAATTATCTGTGCTCTGATGTCTTCATCTTTTTTTAGTTCTAGACCTTTGGCACAGAGACACCTTCTCATTTTGTACCTCTCTTGATTTCTAACTCTTTCCTTAGGTTCTCTGTTCTCTTTGCATAGACTGTCATTTTGTTTCTTCAGGTCATCAATGGAAAACAGCATTCCATTATTTAAAAGGGAACTGGTCCATGCTAAAAATTGCAGTAGGGCTCGTGGAAATTGTAGGCGCAGTCCCATGAAGAATAGCTGGTACATGCATTGCAGCTCTAAAATGCTGAGGTGGCTCAGAAAGCTAAAAAAAAATTAGAAGGCCCCCCCATGGCAAGGCCCAAACCTATTATAAGTAGGCATTTGGCACCCGGAAACCACGAACCACTGTTAGGAGGCAGTTCTGCAACAGGATTCTTCATTTCTTCAGAGTCAGCCAATTTCCTTCTGGAGCAAACTCAGCTGATATTTTTTAGCTTCCTTGCACAATGTGTCAAATAAGTATAAATAGAGTGATTGGATGTCAAACTATTACTCAGGTACCTTAGTTTACTGCACATGTAAATGTGTATGTGTGTGTGTTTTTAGTCCAGTCCTTGTACCTGACCATTTTCAGAGAATTATTATTATTATTTTAAGCCACTTAACACTGACCTATGAGTCATTCAAGCATAAAAAGGCACCTAACTCAAGAAATAACCCAAAGTTGTCTAAACATAACAGACAACTCACCAAAGAACCTGTTTTAAATTGTAACTTTAGACACTTTGTTACCAGCAGCCTGTATTAAAAAATATGTAATTTGTTCCCATTTCTTTAATTGAATATTTACAAAATGCCACAAGCAACACAGTTTGGCAGGCATGATAGTAGTATTTTGTGTCTTATTGAGTTATGTATCCAAATTTGAAATTTTGGGTTCAAATTGTCATCACTATCTTTGGAGCATGTCAGGAGAGAGGTTCAACAGGGAGTTTCTACAGCTGTCTACAGTTTGTAAAATACGGCAGAGGCTCTGTCTTGGTTTGGGGCTACTGGAGATTCAAGATTCAGTTGATGGAAGTTTGAATGCAGAAAAGTACCATCAGATTTTGCTCCACAATGGAATACCATCTGGAAAGGATATGATTGGCTTCATTTTTCAGCATGACAATGATCTAAAAAAAATTAAACTGGGGTAGTGGGCAGGGGTATACGGAATGTATAGTATGTATGGTTTGCTTGGCATGTATGTGGTATAGTATGGTATGTATGTATGTATGTATGTATGTATGTATGTATGTATGTATGTATATTATTGTATGGTATGGTGTGCATGGTATGCATGTATGGTATGTAGGTATGAAAAATGTGGTATGTATTCTATGAATGTATGGAGTGGATGTTATGGTATGTTTTGTATGGTAAAGAGTTGTATAGTTTGTTTCTTTTTTATTAATTTTATGTGTTAATGTACAAAACTTTGTGTCAGCTGTTGTTGTTTTAAATGCTTTTATAGTTAATGATGGTAATGTATGGTATGTGTGGAATGTATGGTATGGAATGTATGGTATGCATACAAAACATACAATACAATAACATACATACCTATGGTATTGTACAGTATGTATGATATAGTTTTTATGGTATGTACGATATGGTATGTATGGTATGTATCTATGGAATGTATATATTTTATGTATATTATGTAGGGTATGGTATATATGGAATGTATGGTATGTATGGTATGTGTCATGGTCCTGGGCCGGTGGCCCAGTGTTTTATGTTTGTGTTCTGTTTTATAGCCCCTGTGGTCCTGTCTCCCTGTGTTCTTGTGTGTGGGCTTCCTGTTTTATTCTGTTAGGTCTCCTGTCTGAGTGCAGTGTGTTTGGTTTGCTTTTCTGTCTCCCCAGGTGTTTCGGATTCCCCATTACCTGCTGTGTGTATTTATCGTCTGTGTTGTCACCTGGTCCTTGTCGCGTCATTGTTGTTCCCTGCTGTGTAGCTCCCGGCCTGCTTTATGTCTTGTGTTTCATGGTGAATAAACCTCCAGTCCTGACTCTACGGCCGTGTGTGGTGTCCTATTTTTGGGGTCCTCCTTCCTGCCTGCTGCCACAGCGAGGAACCGTGACAGTATGTATGGAATGTATGTATGTTATTGTTTGTATATATAAACATATGTGTAAATATACATTTGAATTTTTATACAATAGAACTATCTTATAAAATATTTATAAAATATAAATATATAAGTATAAATATTTTATTTAAAAAAATATATAAGAATATATATTTACATTTTTATACAATATATACATATATAAATATATATTTAAATTTTTATAAAACATAAATATTTTTTAAAAATATAAAATATTTATAAAAGTATATAAGTACAAATATATATTTATGTTTTATAAAAGATATAAAATATTTATAAAATAGAAATAGAAATAGAAACATATATGTGTGTATATATATATATATATATTTATTTATAAATATTTTGTAAGATCATTTTATTTTATATAAATTCAAATGTATATTTATATATATGTTTACATATTTATATTTTAAAAATATTTTATATATTTATAAGATATTTATATTTTGTAAAAATATAAATTTATATTTATATTTATATACCTATATTTTGTAAATTTTTTATATCTTTTATAGAATATAAATATATATTCTTATATTTATAGTTATATATATTTTATATGAATTTATTTATATTCATATTTTATAAATATTTTTTAGATTTTATTAAAAAATATATACTTATGTTTATATATATATATATCTTTATTTTTAAGTTTCTATTTTATAAATATTTTGTAATATAGCTTTAATTAATAAAAATTCAATTGTATATTTATATATAGGTTTGTATATTTATAATTTAAAAATATTTTATATATTTACAAGATATTTTTATTTTATAAAATTATAAATTTGTATTTATGTACCGACATTTTTTAAATATTTAATATCTTTTATAAAATATTTATATTTTATAAGATTTTATGCATAAGTATATATTTATATTTTATGAATATTTTATATATTTTATAAGATTTTGCTATTTTATAAAATGTAAATATATATATACTTATATACTTATATTATATAAATATTTAAAATATACTTAAATGTTTATGTTTTATAAAAAAATTTTAATATAAATTTAAATATGTATATATTTTATATAAAAAACATATATATATAAAATTTTATATATATATATTTTTTTTATAAAATATTTGTATTTATATTTTACCATTCAATAACATACATGCATACATACCATACATTCCATACCATACATCCATACATACATACCATACATACATATATTTTTTTTTAATAATTTTTTTTTTATTTTATAAAATGGTTATATTTTAATTTTTATATTTTATAGAAATTTTATTAGATTTTTTTTAATAAAATATAAATATATATTCTTATAGGTAGAGGTCGCCAGCCTAACACAGAGACAAAATAATAATGTTAAGGTTATATATATATAGTTATATATATTTTATATAAATTTATTCATATTCATATTTTATAAATATTTGTAGATTTTATTAAAAAATATATACTTATGTTTGTATTGATATCTTTATTTTTAAGTTTCTATTTTATAAATATTTTGTAAAATAGCTTTATTTAATAAAAATTCAATTGTATATTTATATATAGGTTTGTATATTTATAATTTAAAAATATTTTATATATTTACAAGATATTTTTATTTTATAAAATTATAAATTTGTATTTATATACCTACATTTTGTAAATATTTAATATCTTTTATAAAATATTTATATTTTATAAAATTTTATGTATATGTATATATTTAAATTTTATGAATATTTTATATATTTTATAAGATTTTGATATTTTATAAAATGTAAATATATATGTACTTATATAGTGATATTATATATTTATATTGTAAATATATTTAAATGTTTATGTTTTATAAAAAAATTTAATATAAATTTAAATATGTATATATTTTATATAAAAACATATATATATATAAAATTTTATATATTTTTTTATTTTATAAAATATTT
>JAVDPK010002051.1:0-92654 GCA_034780415.1 Cichlasoma orientale
CTCTCTCTCTCTGTCTGTCTCTCTCTCTCTCTCTCTCTCTCTCTCTCTCTCTCTCTCTCTCTCTCTCTCTCTCTCTCCTGATGCATGCTCTGGCTAGCACAGAGGGGCATGAAAAGGCTGCAGTTGGATCCTATCATTATGGAATGAAAAACATCTAAGTTCTAATTTATGCCTCATGGGCTGTTCTGTCAGTGGTTTTTTTGCACACACCCTGAACTCAGTTCTGTAAATTCTTTACACGCCGACACTTTGAATGCAGTTCAGGAAGAAGGAGATGGATGTGGTTTTGCTTATTCACCTCTAGAACTATGACTATATTATCATAACCTGCAGCATTAAAGCAGGTTGGCAAAACAAAATCCTTCTCTTTGAGAGAAAGATTAATAATGGGAAAGGAGAATACAATAATATTCATCATTTTTAACCTGCTTCTGGTTGGATGGGCAGACACAGGGTATAGGATCGATAGAAAGCTCAATATAATAACAGGTCAAATTGAATTCCTCTGGGCACTATTACCATGTGTTTCAAAGACGGCGTTCCTGTCCTACAGTATGGATGTTTCTGTGCTTTGATGTGAGCTACACTTTGCACATGTTATGAAAGAATTATTCACTATTCCTTTTCTTTTTTAAATATATATATATATTTTTTTCCCCAATGTTCTTCTGGACCAGTGAAGACTTCTTTAAATGCATTTAATTCACTTTTATCCCAGTCATTCTTTCATCTGCTTACACATCCAGTTAACTCCAAGCTGTTACCTAAATCACACACAATATCAAGTTACAAACGCTGACTCTGTGCTGTTTGACCTTAATCTTCAGCTGCACAGCTTTGAAAGACTTTAAACATAACATAAAGATGGTAATGCGTCTCAGTTGCTTGGACTTTTGCCCAATCAAACCCCCTAAATCTTGGGCTATAATACACAAAAGCCCCTGCAGAGAGATATGGTGATCATAAAATAGAAATAAAAAAAATATTCTGTGTGTTTTGAAAATTTTGGATACAGATCCATGCAATTTGTATTTGCAATATTCAAGGCGCTTGGCAGCAGATTGCGTTCAGATCTCCAGGCCTGTGGAGAGAAATGAGCTCTTCCTTTAGGATAACCATTAATTTTGCTGCTAATGAAGCTGTTGCACAGCTAGTATGCTGGCAGGCTGCAGGTAGGTGGTCAGACTTAGATTTATTTTGCTGCTTCCTCAGCACTGTCATCATACTTGGCTTAAGCTGCAGAGAGCGTGATACAGCAGTTTTCATAATACTGATTACCTAATCAGACTAAAGTAACATCCAAAAACTTTGAATATTGTACATTCAATTTATGAACAAATTGGAATAATAAATTCCTAATTTAACAAGGGTTAAAATAATTCCCACCACCCAACCACATAATATATACTGATCCAGAACTGCTTTAGCAATGTGCACCTAAGGAAATAATACATTTATCAATAAAGTGATGGGCAAAAAAATACTACATTCTGTATACACTATGTGAAAGACTAACAATTGTTATTGAGAGGAGCTTTGGAAAAAAGAAAGAAAGAAAAGAGTGAAAAAATGTGACCATTTTAAAATAATTAAATTGACCAGGAATTTCCTCAGTCTTCTGCCAAGGACACTTTTCACTAAAGCTGTTAGCGTTTAGTAACATAAATATTTTAATTCAGCACGTCTGTAAAGGTGAAGAAAAAAAAACATTATCCAGTAACATTAAGCTGTTCTGGCAGGGTTAACATCATATTGCATATGATCACTTATACGATTAAACACATGCGCTTTCTTTATTACATCCCATTTCTTTGTGGAAATTTTAGGAGAAAGAAAGTTAAAGAACTTTTAAGCTGAATTTTATCATATAGCACATCTATTATGTGTAATCTAGACGTACTTTTTAAATATAAGTTACAGTATAGGTATAGATAAGTAAATACACTGGTTGAGAAAGGCAAAAGCTTGTGTTGAGCATTGCCTTTCTTCAGACTGTAAAACTGTGATTTGAGCAGAGGCAGCTGAGGTGCAAGCATCTGCGAACACAGGTAGCAATTATGATGTCTTTTGAAACTATAATTTTAGAGCTGCCACTTCAGACAAGAAAAAGCTCTTTCTGTGTATTTTACAACCTTGAAATGACAAAGATGCCAGTGACTTTCAGCTGGGGTTAAGGTGGAAATCACCAGGATGACTCCAGCTGCGTCTGCCTCAAATGAAACGGGGATTTTCACGTCTTGTTTTTTCTACTTACATGTAATATGGTAAGTGAGGAGTTCCATTATGCTTCTTCCCTCCATGTGTGAAGAGGCCTATAATTAACATTTACCACACTGGATCGTGGCCATAGCGCAGTCATACTGTAGACCTTAAATCAAACAACTAGAAAATGGAGGGAATGGTGGTGTAAATCACACCTTTTGGGTCAGCACAGGAAAAGAGATCATTTTTCACTCTTCTCCACCCCTCCACCCCCCCTCACCCCCCTACAATCACCTTTCTCAAATTCTCATCTCGTGCGTGTGCATCTCAGCATGTTTTTTTTTTTTTTACACCCATTGTGTTATGTATGTGTTCTCTGGTTCACTAATGAGATGTCCAGAGGAGAAGGCAGCTGGTGAACTCTAATATCCATTCTGACCTTTTTGCAGTGAAGGGAGCATGAAGACTAGATGAGTTAAGTTTGTAACAGGGAAGAGAAAATGGGACAAAAATTGTTCGAATCTGTAGAGACTAAACTGCAATGAAGGATGGTAAGAGTGAATGCTTCAAGATACAATATTCTAAGTGGATGAGATTTATTGTGGACTGGTGCATCAAAGAGATTAAATAACAGGAAGGGTCTTCCTTTTTTCACTGTGCCTGCCTTTGGAGGACAAATAATAAAGTGTGAGAAGAACTCTGATATGTGGTTTCACAAGATATTGATCAAAGTGTTTTTGATGTCCTCAGCTGCTTATATGACAAAAATAAAGTTGGACACATGTAAAATAGTATTTTACACTAAAAAAAGGGATTTCCCAAAATCCTATTTATGGAAAACCTGGCCTACATTATCTCAGTATGGTGTTCACTGTTTGCTTAAAAATATGAGGAAACTAGACAAAAGAAGAAGTGAAGAACTCTACACACATCTGTAAAACACGGTGGAGGCTCTGTTGTGGTTTGGGGCTCGTGGTTTCAGCCAGTGGTGTTGGGGACATTTATCAAAGTTGGAATTATGAATGCAGAAAATGTATGTAAGATTTTGATCCACCATGCAATACCATCTGGAAAGTGTCTGATTGTCAACGGCTTCATTTTTCAGCATGACAATGATCCCAAATGCAATGCAGTAAAAGCATACCTGGATAGAAAACCACACTTTAGAACACTCTATTGAAGCAGTGTGGGATCATCTTAATAGTTAACATGCAGCCAAAATCCAAAAAAGAGCTTTCTTCGAGAAGAAATATTGGAGAAATATTCCCGAAGACAACTTAAATAAATTATGAGAAGGTTGCCCAAGAGCGTTCAGGCTGTTGAAGAATGAAGGTGGTCATACCAATATGAACTTTCAAGCTAGTTAGAATTGTACAAACTCTGTTTGAGCCTTACGTGCTGTTTTTCTATGTAAGTTTGAAACTGTTTCAATACTTCACTGCACCTATTTCACATTTTCCTAACAAAATATTAAAAATTGAAGGGTGTCTCAAGACTTGTGCACTGGATTTGCTGTGCAGTCTCTATATTCTGGTGCTTTAACATACAGCAGTGATATACACTAAGTTATCCAATAAGTAATTCATATTGGCTCAGAGGCCACATACTTCATGTATGGCTGAAGCAGTAACAGATGGGGACAGGCTTTAATTAAATGTCAGTCAAAGACAGCACAGTGATTTATTCAGAAACCTTATAAAGAGTTTGGATACAGTGTATGTGCATGCCTACATTCTTTGATGTGGTTTTCAGGTATTATCTTAATTTATAACATCAAAAAGAAACATACTTACACTCTGTTGTTATTACAGAGAAGCACACTCTGTCTCACCCTCCGCGGACACACCATGTGGGTTTAATTTGCTCTGTGACATCATTCCCCCTCACCCAAGGGGATATAGGAACACAAGGCTGTATACTGATAATGGCATAACACCCCAGTTCTTCTGCTCCTGGCCCCACCCCCAGGAGCTCTGCAGTCTCACTCAGGCTTTCAAGAGAACAGACTCCCTTCTCATTTTTGTACCATTTAACTCCAGCTCACTCCAATAATTCTCTTTGTTCCCGTTCCTGCACAAGTCCCATTACTCACAGTAACATACATGAGCTTATTTTGCTGGAAATATGAGACTGTCTACCCACGGTTTTAAATGTGTGCTTAGTTCTTGGCAATATGCCAAATAATGATAGCAAATTTAATTTGTGTTTTTAAGTTTCCAGGGGAATTTTCTTCTTCTTCTTTTTTTTTTCTTCCAAGATCTCCTGTGTGCACTTACCTTGGTTTATATGGATGTTGAGGAAATGCTACTAAAGTACTGCTGCTCAGTCAGAAACACACACACATACGCATTCACATATTGTATTCCCTAGTGCAGCAAAACAGTATTTCCATACATGGATAAAGAGGAGATCACAAGGTTTATTTTGATTTCACCTCACCAAATCTCCTTAAACATCTCTCAGCACTCCTCAGACAGCTGATGAAAGCGTGTGTCTTGTGGAAGTCCATTTTCTTTGTGGCTGTCATTTGAAGTGGGATCACAGTAGGGCCATGTGTCTCT
The DNA here is from genome assembly GCA_034780415.1 of Cichlasoma orientale. Taxonomy (NCBI): domain Eukaryota; kingdom Metazoa; phylum Chordata; class Actinopteri; order Cichliformes; family Cichlidae; genus Cichlasoma; species Cichlasoma orientale. The sequence goes on from JAVDPK010002051.1 coordinate 4,764, forward strand.
TTGGCAAAGTTGCTGATGGAGAAACACCCTCTTCCTCCTTCCAACTACTTAGCTGTTGGCCAAGGAGCTCTCACTGGCTGCAGATGGTGAGAGAGAGAAAGAAGTATGGAGAATTGTGGAAATCCCCCCATTCCCTTATTGAGCCAGTGGAGTGGCATTCACTTATAATGACAGAGGAGAAACCTTTAAACAACTGCTCTGAACGATCCCTCCGTGTCTGTGTACTCAGGAGATCCACTAATTGTATTTCTGTAACTTCACCTGTAATTATGATAATCAGCATTTTTACATGTGATTGCAGGTTTTTGTCACTTGCATTTTTGCATTTCTTTGTTTCTTTTGTTCCTCAAATGAACGTTGCTTAGAGACACTCCAGTTCACAAGAGTTTAACACCATACATCTAAAATAAAACAAATACACAATTATGCACATGTAAACAAAGCTACATCAGTAGATCTGTGTGTGTGCGTGTGTTTGTGTGCGTGTGTGTGTGTGAGAGAGAGAGAGAGAGAGAGAGAGAGAGAGAGAGAGAAAGAGAGAGAACTCCTACAGATCTATCTTAGGGCTGTGTTATGTGCATGTGTCCATATAAATCAGCTGTAACTCATCTTTATTGACCAAGACAAGTGAAAAGGAGACAGAAAAATGGGTTTGACTTACACACTGTTTATTCTATCACTTTAAATTGCCCTGTAAGTCAGTCATCTAAATGAGTAGCTGCAAATCTGACTTCACAAGTAGAAAAAAGGGAAAAAGAATCTGATTGAAAGCCAGTGTTAGATGATTGTGCTTAATACAAGTTCAGCTTAACTCTGAGGGAACAAGGAGATAAAGAAACCTGTGTGTGAGGGACCGAAAAATTGAAAGAACTCTAAGTGTGTGTGTGTGTGTGTGTGCCTGTGTGTGTGGATTAGATAATTACAGGAAGCATGTCTGAGCTTTGGCAGAACAGCACTGCCACTCTGTCTCTGCCACCTAACCACCAAAGATTTAATTCTATTCAAACAAACTGTCACTTGTCTCCAACGTAGAAATCTTAATAGCAACAAAATATACACAATCACCCATTCCTCTGTGGATACCTAATCCTATTTTAAACAAATAAAACTTGCCACGGAATGGAGTACTGTTGCTATGAGTGATCTACAAAATAGGATAAACACTCTTTCCTCCTATCTTGGAGATCGGGTATCACTAAAAATATACAGCGGCTAGAAAAACAAATCGTACAATTACCCCCTGCAGCCCGGGCACGTAAAGACACCTCGGCATTGTTTTGAAGTACTCCGAAAACTGCAATATTATGTTCAACTATAGTTTTAACTATGAGATTATGGTTTTTCTTTTTGTTCTAATGGAGTTTGATGTACAGTGTAAAGATGAACTACTGTTTGCATGAACATAGCACAAATAATTTTTTTTTTTTCACGGATTCTAGCTTTGTCTGCTTTAGTTGACCTAAGGTCTCAAAAGCACTGTTAACACACACCAGATCCCCTTTCTTCCTTTATGAGTGCACCTAGTTCAACCAATCATGTGTTAATGAAGGGTTTTTTCAGGCCAGTGGAGCCCAGAGGAAGTGCACGCCTCTGGAAGTCTGGGACTTAGTTTAAATCCTTCACAATCAGTCTTTCATGATTACAGACAGCAGGTATGATGGGGCAGCCTGCCAAGTTCAGTCTCACTAGGTGTGCTTGAGCATGGGTGGTATTTGTGATGCAAACTGTGTTTGCCGGTGCATTTGTGTTTATATAAAATGACGTGCATGTGATGGTCCGCTGCCTCCTTTATAAAATAGGATTTCAAATCACCTAAAGTAAGACTGACAGGGAGTGGCAGCTCATCTAAGCTAATGGCTGATAAGAAGCTGCTTCGTTTCCTGTCTGATAAAACTGCTTCCTCTCAGTAAAAGAAACCATAGGCTAGAGTAACTCAAACGACCCTCTTGTTATTCAAAGCATTGCTCCCAGAATCACCTTAGCCTTTGTGAAGTGAAGTATTTCAGAGATAGTAGCCATCGTCTCAGAAATCATTTATTCGTCTTTTAGTTCACATTTAGGGATGACGAGCATTGGTGAGCTGAGACATAGGTGTGACATGGAAGGGAGAGAGTAGATGGAATGATAACCTTTGCTGTCTGATATTCTCATGGGGTAGCTGTAAATCAAAAACACATGTTGCCCACTTGAGCAGTTGGGATTTATGCACAGGCTTTCAGAGCTGTTAGAAATCTCTTGAGGATATATGTATATGGCTAAAATTGAGTTTCACTACAGTCAAGAAGCTACATACATATAAAGTGTATCTTAATGTATATGTATATTATTATTATTATTATCCATTTATTGCACATTTTGTATTGCCTATGCAGAGCTTTGGCGGCTGAACAGGACCTGGGTGTTCCAAGGACATGGAGTGTCACTTCAACCCCAGACCATGCTGCTGGATGAGGGCCACGAGAGGCTTTATATTGGTGCCAAGAATGCTCTGCTCTCTCTTAGCCTGGACCGGGTTAACACACACCATGCAGAGGTGAGCCTGGTTTCTCAACTTCCTGTCGGGAATCGAGACGTTTGAACTCTTAGACCCATAAGTCTACAGAATAGCCAAAGCTACAGACGAGCCAAAGTGGATGTACATGTATCTGTATGGGCCGTGAGTAGTTCAAAATGATGAGCTAAATGTGGATATGAGGAAACAAATAAAGAGGAACTTTAATAAAACTTGCTGAAGGCACTGTAGGGTTTGGAAACAAAAACAGATAAATGAATTAAAACCTGGAAATAAACGCGTGTCCACAGAGGCAGGAGGAGAGTGGGAGAAATTAGGGTAGGTGAAAAGACAAACCAGCAAACTGATAAAACCAAGACAAGGCCAAAGGCTAATTGGGAACATGTGGCAACAATCAGAGAATCACAGAGCCAGGGATAAGAATAAGACAGGATGCAAAAATCAACTGACACATCCCCCCTTTCTCATGTCTCAGTTTGTACATCCTCAACTCCTCTCCTCACGTCCTCTCCTCATGTCTTAGTTCCTCCCACCAGAGATGCAAGCAGAGGAGGCAAAGAAGAGACACAAGGAGAGAGGAAGTGAAGCAACAGGCATTTAACATAATGAGACATCTTTGCTTCAGAGCCTCTTTTTTAAAGTATGTCAATTAAATGTGATGTTTGGCACAGCTGCATCACTTAGGCTATAATAAATTATTTTGTTATAGCTTAATGACTGCTGTTTTTAATTAAAATCACAATATGGCACAATTTGACTCTATTTTTTTTAATTACACACAGATAAACAGTACTGAAACACTGAAACAACTATTCCTTTATATAAATATAAAGGAACGGTTGTATGAAGACTTCTCCTCTCACCTTGGAGCAAAAGCAGTGGCATGGTGCACAGGTGCATCCTTCCTGCAAAGGATGCACCTTTTCATCTTCGATTTTTTTTCCTTCTGGCAGTGCTTCTCTCTCCTCTGTCCTCCAGATGTGTTTTAGGAATTGAGACATCTTTTGACATAGTGTGCTGAGATTGATTTCAGTCTCAGACAGGAGGATGGACAACAGAGGAGGCGAGAAAAGCTTATTAAGTAACAACAAAGACCTGGTTTCACTCTTGCTGGAGGGGCTATGGTGAAAGCAGAAAGGGAGTCATTGGCTATAATACACGATCAACTGTGCAATCAAAACTTTCTACCCCTCACTATTTTTGGGTGTAATAATTTAAAAGACATTTATGACATCTATACATTTTTATTGCATTTTTCTATGCTGTGAATTTAAAGTAAATATGTAAGTTGTCATGGAAACAGTTATGCTCACCTAACAGAGATCATAAAATACAGCAGGGGGCTATTACAAAACAATGGACAGACGTTGCAGCTGCACCACATGCTGTGTTTAATTGCAAGTGCTTTAAAATGATGGCTTTAAAGCATGAAAAGCATGCCGCTTCGACTCTTCTCTCCCGATTTATCTTCCTCGCCACCTTTGCTCCTATCTCACGTGGGAGGGACTAAGATGAGGGTAGAGGGTGAGGAAACAAATTGAGGATGTGCAAACTGCGAAATGAGAAAAGGGGGATAAATCAGAGACACGAGGAAAAAGAAAACACACAGATACGCATTAACAGAAGACAGGAAAAGACAGATTAATGACCATAACAATCATAACAATTCATTCACGTGATAGTTGAAGTACTGTAAATGTGGGTGGGGGGGCACCTGTGCTGTGTTTCAGATCCAGTGGGCCAGTACAGAATCTCAGGTGGAGGAATGTCTGATGAAAGGGAGGGAAAAGGTAAGGCTTCTATAAAAAATTATGACTGTTCTTTGCTGGGACTTGTTAATTTTGCTGAGGTCAGTCATTAATGGTAAGTACAAATGGCCAGTTGAATATGTATTGACCTGAGATGTACATGCTTATTAACCTGAACATAGAGTATCAATATTATTGATGATGCAATAAGCCCCTGGCATATTCTCATTACAAGTTTTTCACTGTTTGGTCCCAGTATAAATGAACAGCTCCTCACTCACCCTATCTACATCACCTTTATCCTTGTATCTCTTCCAACAGCCAGAATGTGCAAACTACATAAAGATCTTACAACAATACAATCAGACCCATTTGTTAGCCTGTGGAACAGGAGCCTTCAACCCCATCTGTGCCATGGTCAGCGTGGGGCACACATGGCAGGTGAGTCCAGAAGAAAGAACCAAAACTTTTAAAACATTTATTTTTCTTTCTTTCATTTTTTCTTTTTTTCTAATTTATTTTTAAATAAATTTTGTTGTAACACCTAATCACAACTACAGTCACCTTAGGGTGCTTTATATTGTAAGGTAAAGACCCTACATTAATACAGAAAAAACCCTAACTCTCAAACAACCCCCTGTGTGCAAGCACCTGGCGACAGTGGGAAGGAAAAACTCCTTTTTAACAGGAAGAAACCTCCAGCAGAACCAGGCTCAGGGAGGGGCAGCCATCTGCCACAACCAGTTAAGCCAGATATTAATAAGATGAAGAAAAACTCAGAGCATCTTGACCAGCAGCCTAGGCCAACCGCTCCGTAATGAAGGGAGGGTTGAGGGTCACCTGGTCCAGCCCTAAATATAAACTTGATCAAAAAGGAAAGTTTTAGGCCTAATCTTAAAAGTAGAGAGGATGCCTGTTTTAATCAGAACTTCAAAGTCACACAGAATTGTGATCTTTGGTCTGTTATATGTTTCTAATAATTCATTTTCAATATTCATAAAAAAAATAATTGTGTTGGTTGGTTTTTAATGGATTTTACAGCAAGGGACTGGCAGCAAACCAAACAGCTAATCCCAGTTTTCCGAAGTTTTTCTACTCTTATTTAATCCTACCCCTTATGGTAGATATGAACATAGCCAGAACCTTCTCCACACTGTTCTGATAATGTTCCAGCCATGCTGTACCGTTAAACACCCCACATGCTCCTGTAGATGTCAAGGTTTTGGTTTGAAGAGCGAGGCTTTGTGGGTTTGTGTGTGTCCACGTACATCCGTTTCTGCTTATAAATTTAGTGAGCAGAGGGAATAAAGGTTTCCACCCTGCATTCCAGCACTTGTCCAACGGGTCAACCAGGCCAGGCATAGCTTCCAAACAGGAACCACACTCAGTACTCACTCAGGTCATTGGAATGCTCATAGCTGAGCACAAAACTGGATCAGATATGGCTGATTTATGTAAGTGCAGAAAACCTATATGCCAAAGTGCCTCCCACAAATCTTATGTGTGCTAGGTGAGATTGTATTCAGCCTTCTGTTACCAATAAATCTGATCTTATTAATAAACCCTACAATAACATATACTGTTGTAACTGATCATGCCAACCAATGACTGATAAATTGAATATTGATTCATCAGAGGCCCGTATGTTTCAATGAAAGAACGATTCACATATCAGAGTACAGCTTGGAAGTAATATTGATTAGATTTACTTTTGCCATTTTCCATTTGGTTTTGATAGGTCACTTCACATGATGAATGACTTTAAGCTCAGAATTGGCTTCTGTTACAGTCATGCGTAGGGCGGTAGTCACCACACAGCAGGGTTCTGTGGCTGCTCATAAATCACTGCAGTATATGACATCTCCCCTGGACTGCCATTGACCATTAAAATCACTGTGGTGGCCCACAACATATGAGCTGTGCTTCTATAGGAAGTTCGTGTCTGTGTTTGTAAGTATGTGTGGGTCTGTTTGCGTGTGCATGTTTCAGCTGCTTGCTGTGCAGGGCAGCATCATCAGAACAGTAAAAGTGGTGAACTCATTATGAAATAAGAGCAGAGCATTGCTGGTTATACCCATCCAGACAGAAGTCCTTCATTAGGTCATCAATCACTTGTTTCCTCATCTATCTTCCCCCCTCGTTCTAATCCATCACTTTCTGATCCTTCCTCTCTCCAGTTCTTTTCTATTACTTGCTCCACACGTCAGCTCATTAGATTTGTCTGGGTGCCCTCAAAGGCTTTGCACAGGAGTAGCTGTCCAATGTGTGCACTGTTTTGTGGCTCTCTGTGAAAACAAGTACACATGTATCAGTGTGTTTGTGTGTTTTCCTCAGGACAGGCTGTTTGCTCTTGAAGAAGAGAGCGTTACAAGTGGCAGAGGACGTAGTCCATATGACCCTAACAGTCCCTGCACGTCTACACTATCCGGTAAGAACTGCTCAACTTATCACTCAACACCTCACCATCAGATAAGTTTAAAGCTCAGTTGTGAGATGGCCAAGTATGTTTTCATTTTAGATCCATGGCATAGCATGTAAATGTCCTCTGGCCAGTTAACACTGCCATCTTGTGGTCTATTTTATTTCACTTTGGTTTTAATCACATTCAGAGAAACTGCTTTTATATATTTTTTTTTATAACAAATGCACTGATATTATTTTGTGTGTCCATGTGTACATTAGGAGGGGAGCTTTATATTGGCCTCTACACCGACTACTGGGAGAACGATGGTGCTTTGTGTCGACTTAACAACCAGACCTTCACACGCACAGAAAGAAATGACAGGCGGCAGCTAAATGGTTGGTGTGCATTACAGGAATGCAATCCCATGTCCTTCTAAATACAAAGGGAAAACATGTCCAAACAGTGTGACAGTCCAGAAAATGACCTCCTCCTCATGTGGATTGTGACAATAATTATTTGGCACACATGTTTCTTCCTAAACCTAGCTTTGAGGCTGATAATCATGTTAAATAAGATGGCCACGAGTTGCACTACACACTAAAAGGCAATGCACACTAATTAGCAACAGCATCAAAACCAGCCGCCTGAGTGTCCTGTGGTCTCTGGCACATGACGGTTTGCAGCAAATGCATTGGGTCCAATAGGTTTGTGCAGCGTGGCCTCTTGATCCGACTTGTGCGGGCAGCTGCCACAGATACTCAATCTCAGTTGGACCTGCAGAGTTTAGAGGCATGGGCTCTTTGTTGTATTTCTACGGAATATATTGGTGAGGTGCACTAAGGTGAATTGTCAAGTCATTGTTACGACTAGACAGTGGTTTTAATGTGGTTGATAACTGTAACTGTTGTACTCAGTACTGGCTTTATTTGAGGATTTCATTGCATTTTAACTTGTATTTATTATCAATAAATCATACATCCAGAAATATGTTAATGTAACATACTGTTCTTTATGTATTCATGTATGTATTTTTATGCTTCACTAATTCTTCTTCCTACAGATCCCAAATTTGTCGGGTCAGCAGTTATACCTGACAATGATGACAGAGGTGATGATAAAGTTTACTTCTTCTTCACTGAGCGAGAGATGGACACGGAAGGTGTGACCAAGGCCGTCTACTCCCGTGTTGGACGAGTCTGTGCGGTGAGAATACTGTAGAAAGCTTTCCTGACATAATCCAGCCAAAATGTTTGTGCTGACTATGCATTCAAAATCTATATCTGCCTTCATCTCATAGAATGACCAAGGAGGACAGAGGATGCTTGTGAATAGATGGACCTCCTTCCTGAAAACTCGCCTGATCTGCTCTGTGGCTGGACCAAATGGCATTGATACACATTTTGATGAGCTCGGTAAAGAACCAAAGCTTTGCAAGCCGTATTATCGAATGATTGCTTAAATGTGTTTGTTTTTGTTTTGATAACCCACACAGCCACATCTATAACACTCTTGTGTTTGTCACATTATGTGTCAAGGATTTGCAGATGTTGTAAGCGACATTCTCTCACCTATTACCACTGCCTTTGATGCACAAGCCATCCTATTTACAGAAAATTGGAGAAAAAAATGAAGATAATGAATTAACAGCTCTTACTGCTTTGATGAAGGTGTCAAAGACACGTCTAACAAGCTGCATGAAAAAAAAAATTGTAATTCAAGTTCAGACTTTGACAATAAATGACAATGATAACAGACTAATTTAGGGCAGAGTCTGTTTACCACCTTTATCATGTCTGAGTTATAAAGACATCCCCCCCTAAAAAAATAAAAATAAAATGTCAACTTTATCTGTGCTTTGAAATATGTAGGCTAAATTATGCACTTGGTGTTTCAGAGGATGTGTTTGTGCTCAACAACAAGGATGAGAAAAACCCAGAAATCTTTTGCCTCTTTAGCACAACAAGGTGAGAGGGAAAGGGGTCAGCATTTCATTAAAGAATTTTGCTATCTATCAAATTCACTGATGAAACCTCTCTTTATAGTGCGGTGTTTAAAGGTTATGCAGTGTGTGTCTATCACATGGATGACATCAGAGCAGCCTTTAATGGGCCTTTCGCCTTCAGAGAGAGGCCTGAGCATCACTGGACACCTTATGAGGACAGAGTCCCCTATCCTCGACCTGGATCTGTGAGACTTAAATTCTAAACAAATCATGTTTATGTTATTTAATTATCGGTTTGCTCAGCATTGCTTATTCAGGGCGCTCTCCATTCCGTCCACTCTGTGTCCAGAGCAGATGTCCTTTAAAGACACAGTGTTGAAAGAATGTGGAGCCGTGACAGTGAATGTCAGCACTGTTGTAGCTACCTCAGCAGGTCATGCAAGAGCAGTCTGAGCATGACTCATGCATTTGCTTATCTTTGTCCCATCCTCTTCTCTGTTTCTTTACTCCACAGTGTGCCAGTAAAGTGAACGGTGGTGGCTTCTCCAGTTCGAAGGAGTTCCCTGACGAGGTCCTGCGGTTCTTGCGTTCTCACCCAGTGATGTATCAGCCAGTCCTTCCGCAGCATCACAGACCTGTCCTACTGCAGACAGAGCCAGGCAGGAGAAAGCTGACCCAGATTGCTGTTGACAGAGTCCAAGCCCAAGATGGACACTACCATGTTCTTTACATTGGCACAGGTTTGGACACTGTATTGTACTTAATTCAGTAGGACTGTATATGGTAGACATTAGATAATGTGAATATTTGACCATAAAAACAGGAATCTGATGGGTCAAAGGCATATCTTAAAAATATATTTACCAGTAAAACACAAATACAAAGTTGTTACATTGCACACGTTACATTTTTAAAACTATATTTTCTCAGCATTTCATGGATAACTTTTTTGTTAGCAACAGTGTAATATTTATGCCTCCTTCTGTTAGATGACTCAGTGGTGTTGAAATTTATCACCATCTACAACAAAGACACAGATACTATGGAGGAGGTGCTGCTGGAAGAGCTGGAAGCATTCAAGGTACCATGCTAGACTTTGTCCCCAAGTGAATTTTGCATTATAATATGTTCACATCATAATTCATTTGCTACATTTACACCATGAGAGCGTAAAGATTTGCTGATTTGCTTCCTTTCCGTCGTCAGAAGAGCTGTCGAGCAGCATGCTGACAGATCTTCATGATAAAATGACCAGCTCTACTGTACCAAGATCAGTTACATCTGAAAATTACTCTGTAAGAAGTGGTTGCTGCTGTTTTAGTTAAGGAAAGAAGCATGACAGGAGGCTTCCAGCTACGAAGAATTTTGTGGGGGGTTTTTTCATAGCATATGATGAACCACTCATTCAGCTTTATTCTTAAATAAACAGTAAACTGTTTCCTTTGTTGCAGGTAAAAACACCAGTAAGAGAGATCATAATATCACCTAAAAAGGTAAGAGAATAATCAGAGTAATTGTTTTGTGTTTTTGTGTTTTTGTAATTCCTGCAGTTCTTCTGTTTGGCCACAAGATGATAATATTGGGACACTGTGCATAACACTGTATTGAAATGATTTGCACGATTGCCAGCGTGTTGTTAAATCGACCAGTTGCATGAGGAAAAGACAGAATGGATATGCAAAATCGGATTATAATTAGCCCGCAAATTCATTCTAATGGTCCACATTTTTGGGGTCCACAGCAACAGCTATACGTTGGGTCAGAAGTGGGTGTGGCTCAGATCAGACTGCATCAGTGTGACCTCTATGGTTCAGAATGTGCTGACTGCTGTCTGGCTAGAGACCCCTACTGTGCCTGGGATGGTGTCACCTGCTCCAGATATTACCCTGCTGGAGTCTACCCCAAGAGGTAACAGCATATGCATAGACCCGTCAATACAGGCCTCGTTTTCTTTTTCCCACAGATGTCTGTAAGAGATAGCAGCTGTTCACACCTTTAATAGCAGACCCCCCCTTTCCGCTGCAGGATCTTGCACTGAAAGTCACAATGCTGTGAAGCTGGTTTCCCAAGTCATTAACACAGACACCGAGAGACATGACAGCCAGATGTTATGTAATGCCAATCAGTATGCACTCCATCATCCCTTTCCTCTTTCTATCTTTCCCTCTCTCTTTTTCCCAGTCTCACTTTCTTTCTGATTTTCTTTTCACCCTTTGCTTGCACATTCCTCACATGTTCAAATTTACCCCCTCTTTGCTTCCCTCTCTCACTTTTTAGCAGACGATTCAGGCGGCAGGATGTGCGGCATGGCAACGCTGTCCAGCTGTGCAATGGGCTGCAAATTGATGGTTAGTGTGTGAAAGGACTGTGGGATGAGCATGTTTGTGTGGGTGGGCATGGCCACTCGTCTGTATTTACTAGAATATTAAAAATGTTGTCAGACAAATGCTGTATACATGATATACAAAATTGTTTTTAAAAAAATGAACGCATGTGTCATTAGAGGTCGGTGCATCTGAACTATAGCAAAAGAACAATCCACTGTGCATTCACCAACTGATGAAAGGTCAGAGCAGCTCAATGTCATATTTCTTGCCTCACTATGTTTTATGATGTGTGTGTGCATTGGTGTGTAGATGAAGAATGGCAGAGAGCTAAGGAGAGGCTGGTGTACAGCGTGGAGAGCAATAGCACATTACTGGAATGTGTCCCTCGATCACTTCAAGCCAAGGTCCTTTGGTTCTTCCAGAAAGGAGAGGAGAAGCACGAGGTAAGTCGGATGCATGTTTAAAATACTCTGAAGATGCGTGTATTATGTATATTATTGTGATAAACATTTCATAGATTGTGCTCAACTGACAATTTTCAAAATTGTTACAGATTTAAATATCTTGTATTATAGCTAAACCAGCGGTGTAGAGAAACTCAAAAAGGTTATATACCATAAAATCTTAAAAACTGAAGTCATTGAGTTGATTGAGGTGTATTATTGAAATATTAACATTCCCTAAATAATGAATACATCAGTGGCGTAAAAAAGTTGTTCCATTTCTTCTCTCATGTAGGTTCGAGGTGATGACCGAGTTGTTGTGACCTCACACGGGCTGCTGTTCTTACGTGTAAGAAGCTCAGATGCTGGTGTGTATGTTTGCCAGACGGTGGAACACGGATATGTGCACACATTATTACATATCACTCTACATGTGCTCAGAGGGGAAAGGGTGGAGTCAGCAATCCACATGGCTAATGATGGAGCGGAGGCAAAAGCAGCGGCTCTGTGTCACTCCTCCATGGGTCCTCCACCGGGCCCCAGCATCAGTCCCAAATCTCTGGTGCCATCCTCAGTCTCAGGCTCCCACTCCAGGTTGTGGTACAAGGACTTCCTCCAGCTGATTGGCTATGGGGATGCTCAAAAAGTGGAAGAGTACTGTGAGAGAGTGTGGTGCTCTGATAAGAAACGTAAAAAGACTAAAAGGAAGTATGTTCCTGTAGCTGGTGAGAAGAAAGTGAAAGGGAGGGGAGTGGAGAACTCCCACAGAGCTCCTAGGCACACCTTGGACACCTGAGGAGAACAGAGACTCACTGCGCATACACACACACACTCACACACAGTCTAAAGGTCAGACTCATTCAATGTTTGCACCATGTAAAAGGTTTTCACTTTGCTTTCAACAAAAGCAGTACAAGAAAAACAAACAAAAAACAAACAAACAAAAAAAGGACAGTAGCCGGCTGTCTCGCTACATTGTAGCTACATTTATTACTCAGTAGTTTGACTGTGTTGTTTCCACTTGTGGTATAAACTTATTTTTGGTGCAGAGAAACATTACAAACTTAAGTGTCAGTGCAGAGGAGATGACCTAGAAGCAAACGGACAACAGCGGTGTTGCCTCGGATCTGAAGAGACAGGATAATAACAGCTCCCTTGGACTGACCCAGCTCAACCCATCCCAGCTGTCAATCAAATCGCACACAGAGACTGCTTTACCTCTCATTCAGTGGTAAAATTCTTACAGCATCCACAACCCTGAGAGGGAACAACAATATTCAAGCCACCTGCCTTTGTACTTTATTTGGTACCATGGTAACTTATTTTCTTTGTTTTTTTCTTTCAGTAGTTTAGCTGTTTAGATGTCATTAACTGGAGATTATGTTGTTTTTGTACACTGAAAACTGATTTGAGCGTTATGATACTGTCGGCTTGAGTAGACTGCAGCCATGGCTTTGGGGTGTGTGGTTACAATGGCCACAATGAGAGATGTGTTGTAATTATAATGCCACTGTTATGGATATTTGAGGCATGTTTCTGTTACAGTTGCACCCTTGATGAAAATAATTGCTTTCTAAGCACTTCTAAAACTTGTTACATTAGATGAAAAGTGATCTTAATAGTGGATATCATTGTTACTATGTGTCTACATTTACATCTACTATTGTGATCAAATGTACCAACAGTATTGTGTATATTGTATGCTGTATTTATCTAAAATTCAGGGTGGTCCTTATATGCTTACTATAACTGTTTTACTGTTTACTGTTTTACTGCAACTGTATTACAAAAAGTTATCCTTCTCTGCTGGCTGATCTGTTCACCTTCCTTTTTCTCTCTTGCTATTTCTCTTTTCCTTCATTTGTCACTCTTTAGTGCCGTGTTATCCCAACAACCCCCTTTTGTTTCTCAGCAATGATATTGCAGGTTACAAGCAACAATGTACACCAACTTTCCATCTGAAGAAAAAAATATATGTTACAGTGAAGTACACTGTAGTTGTTGTGGTAATTATTCTGGAGGACCATGTAGTTTTCTTCATGTCCATTATTTATTTCTTTTTCTCTTTGTTGTTTTCATCTGTGCGGTATATGATAAAAAAAAAAAACATCCAGTTGTTCTATGTCAGGCTTTATGGATACTTATCATTCTCCTTGAGTATTCTTCATCTAAGTCTCAGAATAGGATGTTGTGTCTGCTATAGCCCTTATAAATTCCTGTCATTAAAAAAAGATGGACCATGCTTCCTTGGTGTCACCTCTGTGGTTAAGCAATCAATAATGGCAAAGTATGCTCTGAGCATGTGCAACAATGCACATAAACACACAGAGACAGCTTATGCAGCAGTCATAGGATTGAAACAGAAATAAAAACTGTTATTATTTTTTTAAATGTGTCTTTTGTTGATGAAATTTGCCAACATTTAAAACTTCTATTTTAAATGAGAAAGATGGGAAGTGTAGCTCACCTGGCTTTTTCCTACTACTGACAGTCAAGGGAAAGCAGAGAAAGCAGGATGAGTCAGTGAGAGATAGAGAAAGTGTGACGTGAATGAAGCAGTGAAAGGAAAAGGAGAGGAAAGGAAATAGAGAACTTAGGAACGTGTACCCAGTGAGGTGTGTGATGGGAAACTCTGTGCTCCACTCTCCTTGGGGTTTTGCCTCTCTGGGGGATAACAAACTTTGACTATATTGTACTGCATTGATTATCTGCTTGTAAATACAATCATGGTATATAAAAAAGAAAGTACACCATCTTTCATTTCAGTTCTAAATATCAAGCTGTCACAAAAATCATCTGGTCCTTAGCAGGTCTTAAAATTATGTAAATGAATACAACCTCAGATGAACAACAACACATGACATAATACTCTGTGGCATTATTTAACATAAACTAAGCCAACATGTAGAAGCAGTGTGTGAAAAACTAAGTACACCATTGCTGCTTAAATTAAGAGAGTGAATAGCAATCAAATGCACTTGATTAACTGATCATCAGCAAGTGTGAGCACCTCTATAAAACCAGATGTTTTGGCAGTTTGCTGATCTGGAGCATTCAGGTGTGTGTCAACACAATTCCAAGGAGGAAAGGCATCCGCAATTAAAGAAGCAACTGTTGAGGCCAATCAGTCTGGGAAGTGTTATAAGGCCATTTCTAAACAGTTTGAAGTCCATCATTCTACAATGAGAAAAATTATTCACAAGAGGAAAACATTCAAGAAGACTGGCAATCTTCCGAGGAGTGGACGTCCCAGTAAATTCACCAGAAGGTGAAAGAGTGATGATTTTTTATTATTTACTAAAACCTTAAAATTGAATAAGGCTGCACTTTCTTTTTACCATGACTATATATACTTATAACTTCCACTTGTAAACTGGCAGAAGGAGCTGTAGTATTTGATAATAATAGTAATAATAGATTAAAAATGCTTAAATTTTCTCCCTCTATAACTGCCTTTATGTGATATTATAATTATAGCAGTATAGTTTCATACTATTTATTTATAGACATGTAAATTCTGCGTGATTAAAACAAAAATCACTGTTACTGGAAAAAAAAAAACTGGGGCATCCAGTAACATCTGGTTAGGGTTCTTTTTTTTTTTTTCCCAGAGCGAAATACTTACCGGGACACCAGACTCATTCGCATTCTGTCTGGGTCTACCTGAGTCAGTGGGGTGCTTAAGGCATTTCAGAATGGAATTCATGCTGCTGATTTATTCCACATGGCTACCATAGCAACAGACTCTGAACCAGTTCAGCTCACCTCCTCGTCAAAGATCCCTTTTCTGTCTTTCTGTCAAGTTTTAACGCTGTTCCTTGGGCCCCTGTAGCCAGTGGTCCCTGTGGTCACTCATATATCATCCTCTACTGCATAAGACTCGCTCTCGTAGTTAAGCTCCAAAATGCCTTCTTTTCCTTTGGGATTGAAACGAGCATTTGCCTCCTGAATCTGGCATCTGATTTGCTTTAACAGATGCAAAAGAAGAGTTTAAATCTGGAACCCCAATCATGCATTTTAGGATCGAGAGGCACAAATATCTGTAAACCAACCAATACCCCAAAAGTCAAAGGCCTCTGCAATAAAAACAGTGGCTTTGTGGATGGCAGTGCTTATTCTTTTTCTCTGTTTACGCACTTCCTTTTTTTTTTTTTTGTCTTCTTTGTTGTCCCCACACAGCACTGCTTCCATCAGGAGCCATTGTACCAGAACACTTCATTACAAGTGAAAATGTCACAGAAGCGGGGGTGGGTTCGGGGGTTATGAGGCAGTGGAAAATGAACGAACGGTAAACGATCCACTACAGGTACTAACACTCTTTGCTGTTTTGTACAGTATGCTGTGTGAGTGCCTGTGGATACATTTTTGTAAAGATTGATTGTGTTGTGCCCAGCAAATAGGAACAAAAATTTCTCTCCTTCTCACAGCTTTCTCTCTCCTTCTCACTTTCTCTCTCCATCTTCCAAAAACTCTCTTTTGCTTTACCGCACACGCTATGACTCTTTGTTCATTCTGTTCCATAAACAACAGACTGAAGCTTCTCATTCAGCATTTGTTTATGTTTGCATTGCAATACTCAGTTGCAATGCTTTGCTTTTAATTATTACCTAAAATTCAGCAAATATACCCTTGTTGGATTTGTTTAAATCAATGATCAGGTTATGTATACTTTAGTATATTTCTGTATTATTTACATATAAAATGTTTACATTGAAAAAATAGACCATTTTTTTTAAAAAAAAACAATAAAACACAAGGTCATTTCAAATTTGATGGCATCTCAAAAATATTGAGACAGGGGAAACAAAAGGTTGGAAAAGTAAGCAGCAGTAAAAAGAAATAGCTGGAGGAACATTTTGCAAATAATTACTGTTGATGAACTGGCAACAGGTCAGTAACATAACGGTATATAAAGAACATCTTAGAGAAGCTGAATCTCTCAGGAGCAAAACTGGGCAGAGGTTCACCAATCTGCAACAAACTGTCAAAAAAATTGTTGAACAGTTTCAGAATCGTGTTCCTCAATGTAAAATTGTGATGACTTTAAATATAATCTCAGTACATAATGTCATCAAAAGATGCAGAGTATCTAGAGAAATCTCTGGGCGTAAGGGAAACGGCTGCAAATCAAAATTGGATGCACATGATCTCGGGCCCTCAGGCGACACTGGATTAAAAAACAGGCATGATTCTCTTGTGGAAATCATTGCATGGGCTGAAGAACACTTCCAGAAATCACTGTCTGTGAACACAGTTCACTGTGCCATCCACAAATGCAGGTTAAAGCTCTATTGTGAAAAGAAGAAGCCATATGTCAAACAGAAACACAGCTGTCTTAGAATCCTAAATCCGACAGGAATGGGACAGCATTCCTCTCCCAAAGGTCCAGTAGTTGGTCTCCTCAGTTCCCAGAAATTTATGGACTGTTGTTGAAAGAAGAGGAGATGCTACACAGTGGTCAACGTGACCCTGTCCCAAATTTTTGAGACAGGTTGCTACCAAAATTACTGTCAAAATTACTTTGTTTGTTTGTTTTTAAATAGTACATTTTCTTAGTTTAAATATTTCGTTATCATCTATTGTTTAGAATTGGCATTGTATGATGGATGATAAAATTATGTGGACAACATGCAAAGTGAATAGCAAATATTATAGACATGAAAACACTGTACACACACAACAGCAGGTCAACATGTGCTCTGTGTTACCTCACTGACACAACTGTCACAGAGGTAAAGTATTTTCAGCCCCTACGTTACATAACCAGAATGTGAGAGGTTGCATTGACCTCTGACTGACCCAAGAAATTATCCATGTGTGTTTATTTATATGGTGTCGTGATCTTTGTATCTGCACATGGCTCACAAAAGCACATGTGTCACCTATGCATGATATAAAAATTTAAATCATTCATTCAAGATGATTCACTCCATGTGTCAGCATGTTTTCCTCTGATCCCGGGAAAGACCTTGGGCGTATACAAAATGCCCACCACCCGTCAGTGTGATGGGTGGTAGACATCTACCACCCATCACATCTGTGATAGTTCCCACAGCTGTGACATTTCCCACAGCTCCCGTACTTCAGACACAAGAAGCTTAGAAAGGACAGCTGAGGGAGTGAGAAAGATGGGAAGTGTAGCTCACCTGGCTTTTTCCTACTACTGACAGTCAAGGGAAAGCAGAGAAAGCAGGATGAGTCAGTGAGAGATAGAGAAAGTGTGACGTGAATGAAGCAGTGAAAGGAAAAGGAGAGGAAAGGAAATAGAGAACTTAGGAACGTGTACCCAGTGAGGTGTGTGATGGGAAACTCTGTGCTCCACTCTCCTTGGGGTTTTGCCTCTCCGGGGGATAACAAACTTTGAAATATATTACTGCCTCATCCGGTAACCTGAACTCTAAATCTTCCAAGAGAAGCACCTGATGCAAGTGAAAAACATGGTTGCTTTAAAATATGGTGCATGACAGACAGGTATAAATTTGTAATGCCGCTTAGCATGGCTTATTTTATTTATTTATTTATTTATTTTGTCATTTATTTTTACATTTCACCTGCAGAATGCCTGAAAAAAAATTACAAAAGGAAATTTCTTTTAAAAGCGAGAAGAACAAACATTCGCAATCAACAGCACAATCAGCAGATGGGACAACAACGCAATAAACAGAATAATATTTAAACAGAATCATAATTCATTAAAAAAATGCACCTTTGCAGCTTTTTTTTAAAAACTCTATTTAATAAAGTACACTATGTTTAGTGAAAGTAATGCCCATTGCATGAATGTTGTATCGTGAATCTGGGTGTAATCACTACATTTGTGTCCCTGTGGGGGTTGCTCTGTCCTCTAATCCATCTCTTTATCCCAGCATCTTGCTCATTACATAACTCTGACCTTTGGACTGTGTCAGCTCTAACAGCTGGCCAAGGCTGTTAAACACCAAACAACACGCACAGACAAAGAGCACTCATCATATTGGTCTTATAAGCAGGGGAAATAAAACAAAAAATCTTGATTTATACATGAAAGCATATATTACTGTGTGGTTACAGAGAGATGAAACAAGCTGAGGCATATTATGTAGTTCTAAGAATTCCTCTATACTTATTTTTGATCCCAGCTACAGAAATGCATGTGCTCAAGGCTTTGCATCAAATTAAGTAAGCATATATTGTAGGCACCCAGCCTGCTTGCCTGGTGAATTAGCCGGTCAGCCATTCATCTAATCAATATGCACAGACGCCTTTTTTTTTTCTTCATTTATTCTTGGTATAGCTTTATGTGACTCTGTGTGCAGGAACTGGACTCACAGGAAAAGTAACATTTTGTACTGAGCGTAACTGTAAGAAAAGAATAGAATTGAAATGATGATGATGTTTGGACATTATTATAGAGTTTATATGACTGTAATTCTTCATGAAATATATTAAAGAAAACCAGCTCAAAACAAATTGTGCAGTAAATATTGCACAGCTTCTACTCTGCACACTTGCTGCATGCTCTGCAGCTCAATCAGAGACCAACCAACTGTGGCGTTTTAATGAAGATTAAAATACAGCCTCCTCTACTGCAGAGAGGCAATAAAAGATGAGGAAAACAATGAAGAAGAGGATGTTTTACCCAATGCAGAATGACCCAATGGCTACTGAGTGAAAACAGAAAATGTTTAAGACTGTAAGGTACCAACAGCTATTACTTTCAGCCACAGAAAATACACGGATTTATATGAGTGATCAAATTAGAAGTCTTAAGCAGATTGTTCAGCACTTCGTGACACTTTCAGAGATATTCTTCAAAGTGTCATGTAGTACACTAATACTTTGGAAGTGATTACAGCTTTACTTTTGCCACTCTGCAGTTCTTTCATGGACCACACATTCAAATGCAATCCAACTTTGCAAATTTGCCTCAACAGTTCATAAAGAGAGCTGAATGTTAGTCAAGCACTGAATAACAGCAATGTGTGTGCATTATAGCAGCAGGCAGCTGGGAGCCTGTGGTTGCTGGTGAATATTTGATGAGAGAATAGATCCTCTCCCTGGGCAGGTTGAGTACAGTGTGCATACTCAGTCACACACAGAGGCACTCACAGACACACACATGCAGGCATACCCTGATGCACACACATACACCAGGTGGTACAGTTTCTCTGCTGTTCAGCAGTTATGCAGGTGCCAGTGAAGGTGATATAAGAGCATACTGCAAATTCCCTGATGAAAAGCACACCAGAAAGTGATGCCTCTCGTTCTTCGTGGTGTCCGTCTTAGAAATCATCAGGATACGCAGTGTGCACATGCAAGGTCATCGTTTCTTTTTCGCTGGCGGCTTTCAAGTTGCAAGAGTTGAATACTAAGAGAGACAAGCGCAAAGAGAAAAGGAGCAATTACAAGTGCACTTTTTAATTCACTCTAAGCCATTCCAAACTTATAAGACCAAATCTTTTTTTTTCTTTTAATGTTTTAATCATTTATTAATCTTTTTTAGAGCATGACTTGTTTGTTTTTTTCAAATTCTTGTTCACTAATATTTATATTCGTAGCATAGCAGAGAACACACCTTTAATAATATTTATTTTAAAACACATTTTGCATTATGCAGTATGGAAGTACCTAATGCACTGAAAATGGTTCAGAATAAAGTGAGATTTAGCACACTAACACTTGAAACACTCAGCTGTAAACTTTTAGAAGCAATGCTATTTGGCTTTGAAAGAAAAGTATACATTGTAGGTAAAGTGGCTGCATGTAAGCTGAACAAAGTCTATCTTTGACACTGCACACTGGGAGTGCAGGAGTCTCCCTGTAGTCTAAAACCCCCATCTTCTTTTACACCTCTTCAAT
The DNA here is from genome assembly GCA_034780415.1 of Cichlasoma orientale. Taxonomy (NCBI): domain Eukaryota; kingdom Metazoa; phylum Chordata; class Actinopteri; order Cichliformes; family Cichlidae; genus Cichlasoma; species Cichlasoma orientale. The sequence continues at coordinate 24,978 of JAVDPK010002051.1, forward strand.
TATATACAGCCTGCTGTCTAGACCTTATCACAGAACCTGTACAAATATTCTAAGGCCCAGGTAAAAAAAAAACATTATAGATTGGTGGCTTCAGGGATAGTGTGATTACATGCTACATGGACACAGGTGCACACAGGTTCATTATTGTCACATGGCTGAAATGTGTATTTCAGAGATTTGTCAGCTATGTAATTGGAAGAGTGGAGCACCGCTGATAACACAAAGCAGATTTGTACACTCTATGTGCCTTTTAATATTAAAGCTTGCTAACGTTAGCAAGATACGCCTGATGCAAGAAAGACAGCAAAAATATCTTAAGGCTTTTGCCAATTCCAATGATGGTTTACATTAATATTAAAGCTGAGGCAAGTCTGCTCAGCCTAACTTAGTTTTCTAGAAGCACGATTCATACAACCTGGCATCTGTCATTGGCTTTTCCCCTCTCACCTTTAAGATACTTATTAAGGTATTCCTTATTTCCAATCAGACTAGATGTATTTTTATTCCGCTCACTCTCATTTTTATTCTCACCCATCCTTTTCGCCTTTGCCAGTCTGACTCTGATCAGCAGTGATTTTGTGCTCACTGATTTGGAGGATTTGGGGGCGTGAGCTGTGTTATCCCCAGATTTCTCCCACGACATGGCAGCAGAGGGAGGGGCTGGTGTAAAAAGCAAGATAAGAATAGTAGGAGCAGCGATAAGCCCGTACAGATGTCTGTCGGTGCTGTCGCTTTAAGAGTATTTTTAGTCTAGGAGATAGCAGTGGTCACTCATCAGGAAAAAAAGGACTGGGTGGCTTGCTCAGTGTTCTAGCATGATGCCGAGTGAGGAAGGCACGAAGCACAAACCATTCTTCCAAGTGACACATATCAGACTGCCCGTGCTCTACCTGTGTCTCATGCACATTCAAACACAATCAAGTTAACGGTCACTCACTTGTATTGTTTGGAGCATATTTTATGTGTGACACAGTTTTTGCTTGAGTCCAACTGTAAACAATGTGTTCAAGGGGGAAAACAACCCGTGACAAATGCATCATTTTTCCTGTCCACTGTTTGAGCCAATCCCTGCGATAATAAAAACAACTAATAAAAACAATTAATAACATGGTGCAAAGAATAATTAGAATTGCACAAATAGAACTCCATTTCTGGAATGCAAACACCTTCATCTACTATTAATTTCATATTTTTGTTCTTTCCACATGCTTTGGTTCCATCCAGAGGGTATTATTGCAAGTCCATATTTTCCCCTCCTAGGTGAAGATATGTAAATTTAATGACTCTGGCAAAGTGTGTGTGATCAGGTTACTGTATAGATTACATTGTGACCCTGCCAGATACTCAGGCACACAGACCTAGAGACCTGGGGAAGACAGCAATACGCCTCCATGCAGGTTACCACTCCACATTGCTCCGGCTCTGCTCAAGAGAAAACCATGCCGGGGAAAAACTGCTTTGCCTTCCTCAAGGGTCAACGTCAGAGGTGTGTCTTTTTGTAAACTTGTTCCAAAGTTATTGAAAAAAAGACAGCTGTAAGTGAATGTTTGGCTGTTCTTGTTACAGAAGTTGCTGTCTCATCTGTGAGAATTAAAGCTAAGGGAGATAAAAAATAACAAAAAACAAAAAAAAAAACAACTGCCAGGTAGCATTATGCTCCAGTGTGTCTGCTTAATTAAACTGAGAGAGATAAGTGCTGCTTCTCAAATCAGTTTCAGTTTGTTTGTGTACAGAGAAACAGCGAGAGAACAAGAGATGGGTATGTGGGTGTGTGGGTGTCGGGATCAGGCTCAACTGTGGAGAGAAGAATACAAGTGTCTCTCTAATGGTGTGCGCCTGAATGAGCAGGAGGGCAGTGCTACATAAAAGAGAACCAGAGACATGTTTGGTAAACTGTGTTGTTAGTTGTTAGTTTAAAAATGTTGTTAGTTTAAAAATGTAATTCATAGTTTTTATTACAGGACTCTAGGCTGGTAGGTAAGCAATATAGTGTGATGGTGATAGTGTGTGCTATCCCTGGGCAAGCAAGTGTGGGGTTCAAACTGGCCAAAAAAAAAAAAATGCCGAAAGACTTTCATGTTGACTGCAGGTTCAGCTAGGAAGGCCTGTTAGTGTATTTATCTGTCATGTGATTCTTTCCCTGAGAAATACAAGCTTGAAGGCCACAGACCTCAATCATGACAGGTTTACAGGTTTATGTACACAATATAAATGCTGTTTAATTTGTGCTTCACTTAAATGTAAACTAGAACCACGTAGACCGTACATAAGCCCAAAGACCCGTAATTCACACTCATCCTTATTCATTCACAATTTTACATGTTACCCATCACTTTTCCAGATATTGATACTTGCCCAATCTATTTAGGCTTCAGTGTCTGAATGAAATTGAATTGAAAAATAAATTGAAAAGGAATATGAAAGGGGTTTTATCTCCCTGATTTGAATTTGATGGCAACAACATGTCTCGCAAAAGTTGGACAGGGTCAACAAAGGGCTGAAAAAGTAAGTGGTGTGAAAAAGAAACAGCTGGAGGAACATCTTGCAATGAGTTGCTGTTTTAGCATCTTTACCTTACAGTATAAAGTGCCTTGAGGTGACTGTTGCTGTGATTTGGCACTAAATAGAATTGAATTGAATTGAATTGAATTGAATTGAATTGAATTGAATTGAATTGAATTGAATTGAATTGAAATGAATTGAATTGAATCAGGTTAGTAGGCATCAGGTCAGTAATATGATTGGGTATAAAAAAGAACATCTTTGAGAGGCGGAGTTTCTCAGAAGTAAAAATAGGCAGAGGTTCACCATTGTGGAACAATTTCAGAATCATGTACCTCAACATAAAATTGTGAAGACTTCAGTACACCTTCAGTTCTTCACATCACGTACGTAATATCATCAAAAGATACAAAGAATCTGAAGAAATCTCATGCAAAGGATAAGACTGAAAATCTAAACTGGATGCCCATGATCCGTGAAAAGAGGCATGATTCTGTTGTGGAAATCACTGTATGGACTCAGGAACAGGTCTAGAAATCAATGTGTGTGAACACAGGTCACCATGCCATCCACAAATGCAGGTTAAAGCTCTATCGTGCAAAGAAGAAGCCATATGTGAACATGATCCAGAAACTCAGCCGTCTTCTCTGGGCCAAAGCTCATTTAAAATGGACTGAGGCTAAGTGAAAAACTGCTCTGTGGTCAGACGACTCCAAATTTGAAATCTTTAGTCTCTGAACTGAAGATTAGAGGGCTTGTTATCAGTGTTCAGTTAAAAAGCCTGCTCTCTGATGGGGGTGTATTAGTTCCTATGGAATTTGTAGCTTCCACACCTGGAAAAGCACCATAGCTGAAAGGTATATACAGGTTTTAGATTAATATACACTCCCATCCAGACAGCATCTTGTTCAGGGAAGACCTTGCATATTTCAATGCTAACCCATACACTGAAACTATTATATCAGCATGGTTTCATAGTAGAAGAGTCCAGGTGGAAAACTGGCCCACCTACTGTATATGTATAATCCAGAACTTTGACCAATTAAAAACAGCTGGCCCATCATGAAACAAAAACTTAATATGAGAAAGAAGACCCAGGACTGTTGAACAGCTAGAATCTTCTGCCAGACAAGAATGGGACAACATTCCTCTCCCAAAAGTCCAACAGTTGGTCTCCTCAGTTCCCAGATATTTATGGATAGTTGTTAAAAGAAGAGGGGATTGTGGTGCTATAGTGGGAAACATGCCCCTTTCTCAGCTTTTTTGAGATGTGTTGCTGCCAACAACCTTATTTTTTTCTCAGTTTAAACATTTAATGTGTTTTCTACAAATTGTGTCGTGAATAAAATATGACTTTACGAGACTTGCAAATCACTGCATTCTGTTTTTATTTCAATTTTACACAGTGCCCCAAATTTTGGGGAATTGGGGTTATACTTTTGATACATGTGAGGAAACCAGACAAAAGACGCAAGTTTTCAGACTGTCCCCCGTCAGCAACTTGAGTTTTGTTTTAGTCTGCGATACACATGAGAGCCTCTGATTCATTTTTTGGGGTCAGCTGGTAAATATGTGAGTGATGCAGTTGAAATCTATGATGCCGTAATAGTGTGAGAGCAAAATTTAAGTCTGTTTTGCTTTATTCAGAGAGTGTGAGGGAGAAAAAAGGATGGTGACAGTGGAGATTGTGGTTTTTGTATTTAAACTGACAAGCTGGGCGGGATCAAAAGAAAAGATCATGATGGGCCCACATCTGGTGACTTCCTGCTGTCTTACATAATATTATCGACTGACAAACACAAATCTGTTGTGAGGAGGGATGTAAACAGTTTAACAACAACAGCAAGCTGGTAATGACCAATTTTTAGACAGTTTGTTTACTGTCATTTGCTTTGAAATCTCACAGCCAATCGTATTATTCTTCTCATGATCGCGGTCAGCAGAACATATAAAATCTAAAGTTCTCAACACTATATCCTACAATAATCTAAGGAAGTAGTGACATATAAAGACATTAGTCTGCACTAACATCATTTCAGTTCTGCTCTTATTCTGTTCTGATGCTTCACAAAACAGAAAGAGGAAACAGAAGGAAGCACCGGATTGTGAGGATGTGATAGACATAAGCAGTTTTAAGATTACTTAATGGATTTTTAGCCCAGGTAGGAGGACACGGCAAAGTTACAGCCTATATCCCCAGATGGAGATTGTGCTACATGTTTCCTGTGTTTGTGTCCGTCTGTGTGTATGTGTGTGTGTTTGTGTGTGTATGTGTGTGTCTGTCTGCAGTGAAGCCAGATTTGGCGCTTTCCAAAGAGAGATGATAGCGATTCTGCTGCTCACACATCACACATGACGTAACTCTTCCACACGCCCACACAACACTTGTTCTGTATCCTTCCCACAGAGCTTCCTCAGGCTCACCAGACACTGAATAGGAAATTATTGACTGTACGACTGAGTACATATGCATGCACGGGTGGAGATATATTAGTGCTCAAAAATGATGAACTACGGTGGTGAGTAATCATAGATGGTGAATGTTCTCTTTTATGGCAGTAGGATGTTCTACAGAAGCTATATATGATACAGGAAGTTTTGCTAAACTTTTTAATGCATTCCACACATCAATTCACCAGGAGGAAAACTACATATTTTAATAGGGTATAAATCTTTGCATTTGTATGATGATGCATTTTGAATATAATTATAAATTCTGCAAAGTTGTCTGAAGTGTCTGAACTGGAAGGAGGGGAAAAAAAGCCAGCAACTTTTTTTTTTTTTGGCGGTGTTGGTGACATCTTTGTTTGTTTGTTTGTTTGCTTGTTTGTTTTTAACACTCACAGCAGGGCATCAGAGAGTTGTCCAAAATGTCTCTTCACATCACATCTGCTCTTTAAATTGTGAGAGAGATAAGAAAAAAGACATTATACAAAATGCAAAGGATGCTTTCTGAAAATTTTGATAGATGTCCAGGTGTGCACTGTGGAAGAATTGTATGCAAAGGCATTTGGTACAAATTTCATTTGTATGATTAAATTAAACAGTATGTCAGTACTTGTACACAGAGTTGCCCACACATTTTGTTTTACGGAGTATGTTTATTTGTAAATGAAACTAGTTAACTGATATTCTAAAATGGAAACTGTGTTGCTTACATCTGGCAGATTATTACTATGGAAGAGGTCTGGACCTAAGGCCGGGTGGATCATTTACATTAACTAAAGAGAGCCAAAAGAGAGAGCACTATAAGAAGGCAGCTTAGAGGCTGGTTAGAGATGAACTAGATGAACTGATTTATTTTAAGGCAAGGCTTAAAGCTGATCTTCACAATATATAAGCTGGGGAAAGATCTATCAGTCTATCTTTCAGACAAAAGAAGGCCATAGCTTGCTCATTGTTCTGGCATCTCAACAGACACGCATATGTGAACACTGCCAATCCAAAACCGGGCCTACACATAAAAACAAGACAGATACTTGCACTGAACTTACAGATGAGAAATTATTTGCCGCCCTAGTGCTCAAAGTTAATTTAAATCCACTGTGATTTCTGAAAAGGAGAAATAAGTGGACATGACACGGGAGCAATATTTGCCTGGAAAATACAGTTAATCGTGACTAGCATTTAAAGTGACATGAAATTATCCAGTGCTGCTCTCTTGCCCCAGTACATTCGGATCATATTATCCATACTATATATATATATACTACTCGTGATCACAGCAGTGACATATTAAATATGTCAACGACCGCTGAGGAGATGGGTAGAATGAGGGTAAATTTTCAGGTCTGATCACACGTGACTCCAGGGGAAACAAATCGCTTGTCCCCTTTAATTTCAATTTCCGTGCGTGATATATATTGTGATCACCTGTCAGATGTGGCGCCTGCGCACTAGAGTGGGAGGCGGAGTGGATGCTGATCGCTCTCTATCTGCTGCCCTGTGCTCTCCATCCCTCGGCGATCAGACAGACACGGACAGGGGATATCTCAGGAAGATTGGGGAGGATGGGGAGACAGATCAGCTGTTGATGAAGGTACTGTTTCCTTCGGTTTCTCTAGTATACTGCGCTCCAGTGTTTGACATTGTGACCGTGGAGGGTGAAGGATGCTTGGTTGCAGGATGGGAGGAGGTGAGCGGGGGGCGCGGAGTGGATAACAGATGGTATTTCGGGAAATCACAAGGATGACAGGGCTTTTGCTGGGTTTATTCACAGTTTTACGCTGGCTTAAAATAATCTAGAACAGTAGACTACACGTGGAGTATAAAAATATCCGTCAAGGCGCCTGGTCAAGGACACACAAAAAAGGTGAAAATGCTTTTCCTTTTTTTCTCTCTTTTTTTCCAGCTCACCCGTGGGCTTGAAGTGTTATCACCTCGTACCCTCTACGAACTATGATGTTGCCCGGTTTATAGTGGTTGGTGGTTATGCATAATGCTTTTTCACTTCGATAAACCGCCGTGGATACATCAGATCCGCCGCGTATGAGTGAACCTTTGCTGCAAGTGGGCATTGCGTATTAAACGTTGAATCCTGCTTTAATTGCCTATTTAGGAAGATAATTGCCCTTGATGTTGCTTTTGTCAAAGAAAGTATCAGTATTCACTTCCCATGCATTATTTGCTGGGCCGCTACCCGGATGTGCCTGCAGTTTCTCCAGTGAGAGCGCAAGATTTCCTGTGTTTACTCGTCTGGCTGCTGTAAAACATGTCTTGCATGACATTTCTCACTCCGTGACAATCGGTGCCATTTGGGTAATGAAAACGGAATTCTGTCACTGTGGAAGAAAATGGTAATCTGGACCTGTGAGTCCACCTTCAATAGTCATTTGAATAGAATTTGTTGTAGCCCGGTTTATTGGGAGCGATATCCTCCTCCTGTACTGCACATTGGTCTGTATCGTAGGCTTTAACTGGCTGAAAAGGTTCTCTGTGATTTGTATAGGCTGTGATCGGCAGAGCGTTTCTGACGCTATCCATGGTCCTCAAAGCAACAGTCGGTGTGGAGTAAATCAGAGTGAATCTTTAAAGGGTATCTCTGTATAGGGGCGACCATCATTATACAAATGATAAGCGTTTCAATTAGAATCGAAATAAATGGTATTCATCAAGCATCGGTGTGTCTAATACACAGATTCTTCACTATGTATATTTCACATGTGAATTCCTCTATTGAAAACTGTGCAGTTAATAGATTTAAATAAGGATAAACTTATCTAACTATATAGAGCTAATTTCATATAAGCTAAAACCACGTTAGTGTTGAATGGATGGGTGAAATTATGTTATCCCTTTTTACTGCATTCATTATATATTAGTATGCTGTTTCTATTCTGTTTATTCAGCATTACATTGGCTCAAACATAGTATGCATATGTGGTTCACAAATTTTCATTATCCCTCCCTCTTCTCTTTGTCACTTCACGCATCCTCTCTTTGACTGTCACGTATACAGGAAATCTGATGTAGATGCTGAGCCAGAGGAGAGCCCAGGGAGCAGCGGCAGTAGCAGTAGCGGCAGCAGTGGGGCTGTAGATGCCCTCTCCACAGGTCCAGCCCCCCCTCAGGCATCTGTGGGAGAGCCGGGTCAAAGTGGAGACAGTTCCTGCTCTGACAGTGACAGTCCTGTAGATTCCAGCTCCTGCAAGGAGGAAGAGGAGGAGGACGAGGGAGACCCAACTATGTTCTCCTCCAAATTCCTCAGTGGGGCAAACCCCCTCAATGCTGTGTCCTCTGCTGTAAATAAGTTTGGTTTGTTTGGAGATGATAGCGAGGGGGATAAAAAATCACCTCCTCAGCAGGGGCCAAAGCAATCTGGACAGCAGAAGCCAGTAGCAGGCTCTGGAAAAGACCAGCAGCAGCAGCCGCATCCCCATAAACCAGGCCAGACACCCCCTATGCAAAAGACCCAACAACTTCCCAAGCAAGGTTCACCACAGCTGCATGGGAATGGACAAACAGGCCCCTCAAACAAACCTGCTGGGCAACAAACAGCTTCAAAGGCAGGGACTCAGCCTGAAGTCCAGCATAAAGGAGAACCCCTCAAAAATCAACCTATAGAGCAAAGTTCACCTAAACCTGGAGATCAACAGCAGATGAGGATGCAACAACAAAGCACTGCTAAGACTGGTGCACAGAAACAAGAACCTGCAAAGACTGGGGTACAGAGATCAACAAAGGTTGTGCCTGAGGTTGGAAGACAGCAGCAGGGATCACCAAAATTGGGACAGCAACAAGATGACTCATCTAAGGTAGGACAAGAGCAGAAAGGCATCAGGACCACATCCCAACAGCAGCCCTCTGATAAGCATGGGCTTTATCAACAAGGCAGTAAGGGACCTGGTGCATCTGGCATGACACAAGCAGGGTCTTCATCACCTGGAACAACCAAAGCAAGATCTCAGCCAACAGCAGTACCGACGTCTCTCTGCCCAGTGTGTAAAACAACAGAACTTAGAAAGGCGCCGCCTAACCATAAAACCTGTACGCAGTGTAAAATGGATGTGTGCAGCTTGTGTGGCTTCAGCCCTCCAGACTCTGATGTAAGTAGTGGCTTAAAGTTGGCTTTGTATAATTTATTTTATACTTTCTCATAACTTTGCTCTGTTCAACGTAAATGCCCATTTATTTGATGCTACTGATTCTAAGCAGTTCTCTTTGAATACTTTTGGTATACACTACAGATTAAATACATATATACTTTAAAGTATTCAAATTGTGCAGTTTTAACTGATCTCCTGAGATGATGAAGGTAAATGGTCAGAAATCAAATGGTTGTTGATCTCCTCCTATTAGTGCATCTTAAAAATTCAGAATATTGTGAAAAAGTTCTCTTCTTTTTTGTAATTTAATTCGAAAGGGTGAACTTTAATATAAATTTTAATATTTCAAGCCTTTTTTGTTTGAATTTTGATCATAGCTTATAGCTCATGAAAGTCAGAAATCCAATGTCTCACATTATTAAAAAATCTCAGTTTGAGCTTGAGTAAACTACTATTGAAACAGTATAAATACTGTACCTCGCTCTAATTCAGTACATGCAGCCACAATTGTGGGGAAGACTTCTAACTTGACTGTTGTTCAGATGATGATCATCGACACCCTCCACAATGAGGGTAAGCCACAGAAGGTTATTGCTCGAACAGCTGCCTGTTTGCAGAGTGCCGTATCATAGAATATTAATGGAAAGTTGACTGGAAGGAAAAAGTGTGGTAGGAAAAGGTGCACAAGCAACAGGGATGCCTGCAGCCTTGAGAGGACTGTTAAGAAAAGTCAATTCAAGAACTTGGAAGAGCTTCACAAGGACTGGGCTGACGTGTTAGTACAATGTTGTGCACGGATCTTGAGCCGCCTCTCATTTCATTATGTTTTGGTAGGAAATTGGGAAATTAGTGCTGTCATTTATTGAAATGTTCAAAAATACACAGAGTTTGTTCAATTGTAATGAGGTTGAGAGTCAATATTTGGTATCGTTTTCCACGATTTGTGAAGGACATTCAAAGCTCTTCTTTGGATGTTGGCTTCCTTTTGTTCTGTTCTCTGTCAAGATGATCCCACACCGCTTCAATAATATTGAGGTTCAGGCTCTGGGGAAACCAACCCATAACTTATAGTGTTCCACTGTGTGTTTTTTAATCCAGGTATATTTTTACTGAATTGGCAGTGTGTTTGGGATCATTGTCATGCTGAAAAATTAAGTTGTTGCCAATTTGACACTTTCCAGATGGTGTTGCATGGTGGATCAAAATGTGGCCTTTTCTGTGTTCATAATACCAAACAATTTGACATGATCCTCAACACTACTGGCTGAAATGCAGCCCCAAACCATGGCAATGTCTCCACCATGTTTTACAGATGGCTTTAGTCACCCATTTTTGTACTTTTCTCCTGACCTCCTCTGTACATATTGATGATAATTTGAACCAAAATTTCAACTTTGGATTCATCACTCCATAAGACCTGTTGCCACTGATTTTCAGACCAGTTCTTTTATAAGTTGGTATATCGCAGCCTTTTCTCCCTGTTTCCCTTTCGTAAGAATGTCTTCTTGGCAGCCACTCTTACACTGAGACCATCTGATGATGCTCCGGTGAACAAGAGATGGATCAACTGAAGGACCTGTGTCAGATCTTTGCTGGATTTTTCTTATTTCTTAAGGACATGACTTTCAGATGCTGTTCATTCATATGCTTTAGAAAGGTTTTTTAAGCCCTGACACTTCTTCTTTTGTCCTCTACATGTCATGTTTCCTCAAATTTTTTAAGTAACCACTGTACAAAATGCTGAGTTTTCATCAAATAGCTTTTTGGGAATCACTCTATTGGTACAAAACACAATTTTATGCTTGTCAAGCTGTGTTATCTTTGGCTTTCCCCCTAGATTCAATTAAAGAAATGTGTCACTTCTTATGTGTTTTTGCAACAGGCTGCTAGTAACAAAGTGCCTAAAGATACAATTAAAAATGGGTTCTTTGCTAAGTTGTTTGTTATGTGCAAACACAACACTGGTTCATCCCTTGAGTTAGGTTCCTTTTTTATGCTTGAATGATTCATAGGTCAGTGTTAAGTGGCTTAAAAACAAACAAAATATTCCCCCAGAAAATGGTCAGGTACATGGACTGGACTGAAAATGAGTGTCCAAAACCTTCAGAAAGCCTGGAGAACTATTGCTCAAGACCACTTTAAAAATTACAAGAAAGTCTCGATCCTTGGAAGCAAAAATAATAAGAAATGGGGGTGGTGGCTCAATACTTTTGCACAGTACTGTACATCAAGAAGCACCACACACAGAAATATTTTTAGGAAAGGGGCTACTACTGCCATATTTCTAATATCAAGCCAATCCTGAACCAGAGACAACGTCAGGAGCATGTTACAGTATCTGGGCTAAGGAGAAAAAGATTTCCTTTTCCATTAGGACTTAGCACCTGCTCACAGTGCCAAAACTACTACTCAGTAATTTGCTGACCATCTTGTCACTGTGCCTGATTGGCCAGCCACCTTTCCTGACCTGAACCGCTTACAGAATCTATGGGGTATTGTCAAGAGGAAGATGAGAAACACCCGACTCAAAAATACAGACGAGCTGAAGCAATTCATTGTGAAGGAGCTCCAACCAAGCACTGAGTGTATAAATGAACATGCTTTTCAGAAATTGAACATTTCTGTATTGTAAAGCCTTTTTTATTTGATTGATATTAGGAAACATTTTAATAATTTGAAATATGGGACTTCAGATTTTCCTGAGATAGAAGCAATAATCAAAATTACTGGCTTTTATCTCAAAATTAAAGCAAAAAAGGCTTGAAATATTTAACTTTATGTGTAATGAATATAGAAAAAATAAAGTTTATTTTTGTGAATTATGTTACAAAAATATTTATTAACTTTCACATTTTTTGTGGAGCACTAGAATATTGTGCTTTTTTTCTTGGTACGAAGTGCTTTTTTATCATTCACACACAAAAATAGTGAATGAGAATGTTTATACAAAAGTTGTGTAAACATTGTGGGTTCAGTGTCTCACCAAAGCATCCTCTGGTAAGACGCTGAACCCTTACCTTGCTCTGCTAGGAGTGGACTTGGTTGCCCCAAAGTTCTTACAACACAAAGCTTTACTGCATATATGATTTAACTTTATTACAGATATTGTAAATTTTATGTAATATATTTAAAAACTGTTCTCACATTATCTTTAATTAATATTAATTTGTATCATTAGTGAATCACTTGTTTGTACAAAGGTTTGTGATGTCCGTTAAATATTTTGGGGGACCGTACATCAATGTTTTTCTTGTACCTTTTGGATTATGTGCATCTTCTTGCTGTTTGTACAAAAAAAAATTATTTGCCTTTGTTTTTTTTTTTGTATAGGCACACGAGTGGCTTTGTCTTACCTGCCAAATACAGAGAGCTCAAGGATCCTCTGAACCACCAGGACCCCCCATGAAAAACCCTACCCCCAACAAAATTTCTGGTCCTCAAAAACAGACACCATCACCTGCCGAGCCTGTCAAAAAAGAAATGTCAGCACCAGGTTCACCTCAGAAAATTCAGTCTAAATCAACAAAAGTGCCAGAAACGGGAGAAGCTGCTAAAGGACCGGAGGGAAAAAAAAAAGCCAGTCCAGCACCTGTTCAGAAAATGACACCTGAGCCCCAGAGAGCATCAGGGTCTCCTAAACCACACCAAACTCATCAAACTGAACGCAAGCAAAGCAGTGCCACCTCAACACCCCAGCAGCAGTCAGGAGGTTTATTCAGCTTTGGCGGTACTAAAACTGAAACTGCAAAGACTGAAGAATCAGTGACCGGAAAGATGTTTGGTTTCGGTTCGTCCATTTTTAGTTCTGCATCTAATTTGATATCTTCAGCGGCCCAAGATGATGCAAAAACCACGCCACCGGTTTCTCCTAAAATGCAATCTACAAAGGAGACCAAGCCACCTTCTGTCCAAAAGTCAGAGCAAGAAAAGAAACAAGGTCAACCTCAACAAGCAAAGGTTCAACCAGCTGGACAGGCAAAAGTAGAAAAACCTCTGCCAGCAGCAACTTCCCATACTGCACCTACAGCAGGCCAGTCCACCTGTCCTCTCTGTAATATGGGGCTCAACATCGGCTCGAAGGACCCTCCGAATTACAACACCTGCACTGAATGCAAAAGCATTGTCTGCAATCAGTGTGGCTTTAACCCCATGCCAAATGTTAACAAGGTAAGAGGTGCAGTTTATTCAATTGACTTAAGAAAATTAAAATAAAACATAACAATTTTTAGTTACATTCTAGGGTTTAAGTTGATATTATGACTGAGGTTTTTTTTTTTTTTCAAAAAATCCTTATGAACATATAAGTTACCAGAGAAAGATATTTTGTTTTTAGAGACACAGTGAAAATGCTATTTGTCAGATCCTTTGACCATGTGGTGCAGGGGATGGCTTACTCTCCTGCAAGCAGTATTCTTTTCCATTAAACCTTCAGCTCTTTTCAAGTAAAAGGGAGTGGCATTTTATTTCTTGTAATAATGTTACCACTCCCATGTGGTTGTATAACAGACACCAACCCCAAACGAAATTGCTCCATAATACTTGAAAAGTGTTATTGGTTGTTCATGTTCATATTGTGTAAAGATGTTGTTCCTGGATTTTGGACAAAAAGATTTCCTTTTAAAGCTATTTTCAAAATACCCATCACATAAACACATCCAGCAATCATCCAACCAGCAATCATCCAATTCAATAAATAATACCAAACGAGTCAGTGGCAGAAGATGCTGTTTGGCATTGGCAGAGAAGATCTGGCAAGTTTTTCATGGGCGCAACCCACATTCTCAACACTGCTGCTCAACCCACAGATGCATTTTTAAGGGGGAAAAAGAGGCTTTCCAACAGTATAAAATTTATTGCCAAGAAGCATCGTTACAACAAAGAAATAATCGACCAAATTTCCTTGCATGTAAAATGTATTTGTATGTTTTCTTTTTTAAGGGAAAGGAGTGGCTATGTCTAAACTGCCAGGTGAAACGAACTGCTGGAGGAATTGAACCTCAAATTGATACATCTTTGGGCAAAGCTTTTAAAAAGACTACTCCAGTACAGCCTGCACCACAGAAGGCTAATACACCAGGCTCTCCCCAGAGAAAAGTATCAACATCAGCAGCACAACCAGCAAAGACTAAAGAACCAGACAGTCAAAAGGCAGTCAGTCCAACTCCTGGTCAGACAATACCGAAGACGCAACCACAGCAGATGACACAAAGTGCAGAAAAGCAGGAAAATATCACTAAAGCTGCACAACAAGAGTCAGGAGGCTTCTTTGGTTTTGGCGGTTCTAAAGCTCAGCCTGATGCTGCAAAGCCTGTAGAGTCAGTGACTGGGAAAATGTTTGGTTTTGGTTCCTCCATTTTCAGCTCTGCATCTACTTTGATTACCTCAGCTGTTCAAGATGAACCCAAAAGTACTCCACCAGTTTCTCCCAAGATGTCTGCCGCAAAGGATTCTAAATCTCCTCTTCCAGTCAAGAAACTGCAAGAAGAGAAAAAAACAGAAGAGCCACAGAAAGCCAAGGGGCCACCATCAGTGCAGCCAAAAGCAGACAGACCATCGTCAGAGCCACCAAAGAAAGCATCAGCTTCACCAGTTGTTTCCAAGGCAGGAGGGTCTACCTGCCCCCTCTGTAAATTGGAACTTAATGTGGGCTCTAAAGATCCTCCCAACTACAGCACTTGTACTGAGTGCAGAAACACTGTCTGCAACCAATGTGGATTTAACCCTATGCCAAATGTTAAGGAGGTAAGTTAAGAAGAGTTATGTAGATTATAAAAACATTATGTGAACAATCGCCTATTCATCATTATCTCTTTAAAATACATGAAATACATTCCACAATACTGTAACAGCACTGATCAAGATTTTAAATACTTTTGCTCTAATGTAGGTGAAGGAGTGGTTATGTCTCAACTGTCAGATGCAGCGAGCACTAGGAGTATCTGAACCTCCAGGAACCCCCATGATGAAACTACAGGCCTCACCGAGTAAAGTCACTGCACCTGACACTGCCCTAAAGAAGGAAACCCCCCCAGTGGATAAACTTCAAAAGAAAGACGATGTGACATCTGCTGAATCTAAATTAAGGGAAACCTCTCCATCAAACTCACCTCAGAGGAAACCACAAAAACCAGGAGAGCAGCTGGCAAAGACTGAAGATGTGAAAGGATCTGAAAGCCAGAAGCAGGCCAGCCCAGCTTTTGGTCAAAGAAATGCACAGCAAAGCCAGAAGACGGGTCCTCAGAAACCACCAGACCAGATAAAGCAAGCAGGAATCAAAAAGGGTAGTATTACATCAACACAAGGGGAATCTGGCGGGTTCTTTGGCAGTCCCCCAACTCAACCGGTTTCTCCAAAGCCCCCTGAATCACTGGGTGGAAAAATGTTTGGTTTTGGTTCCTCAATCTTCAGTTCTGCATCCACTTTAATAAACTCAGCTGTCCAAGACGAATCCAAAAAGACACCACCGGTTTCTCCAAAGATGTCTTCTGCAAGCGACTCCAAATCTCCCACTGTCAAGAAACTGGGACAGGAGAAAACATCAGAGCAATCACAGAGAGACAAAGGTTCACCATCAGTACAGCCAAAAGCAGACAAACCTCCTGCAGAGCCATCCAAGATATTATCTTCTGTGCCTGTTGTTTCCAAGGCAGGCCAGTCTACTTGTCCTATCTGTAAATTTGAACTCAATGTGGGCTCTAAAGACCCCCCCAACTACAACACCTGTACAGAGTGTAGAACCACTGTCTGCAACAAATGTGGATTTAATCCTATGCCAAATGTTAAGGAGGTAAGAAGAAATGCAGATTACAAAAAGTTATTTGAACAAACACTAATACACATTACATACATAAATGTTTATCAACTACCCGATTAGAATCTTTTAATAGTAAAACATTCAATTGCATAAAAATTGCCCTGATCTATATCTTACTTAATTTCTGCTTGCTTTAATATAGGGGAAGGTGTGGTTATGTCTCAACTGTCAGATGCAAAAATCAGCAGAGCAACCAGCAAAGCCACAGCCAAGCCAAAAGACGGGTCCTCAGAAACCACCAGAACAGAAAAATCAGACTGAATCACTGGGTGGAAAAATGTTTGGCATTGGTACGTCCATCTTCAGTTCTGCATCCACTTTAATAAACTCAGCCGTTCAAGATGAATCCAAAAGGACGCCACCGGTTTCTCCCAAGATTCCTGCCTCAAAGCCTAGTGAATCACCTTTTGTTCAGAAACATGAGCAGGATAAGAAGAAAGAGCAAGTTCAGCAAGCCAAGACCTCTCCTTTGCTGCAAGCCAAAGTAGAGAAAGAGCCAGCTTCACCAGCTGTTCCCAAGGCGGGCCAATCTACCTGTCCACTCTGTAAAATGGAACTCAACTTTGGTTCAAAGGAACCTCCCAACTACAACAAATGCACTGAATGCAAGAACACTGTCTGTAACCAATGTGGATTCAATCCAATGCCAAATGTGTCAGAGGTGAGAGAAGCAAAGATAACATCATTTCCCATTTTACTGTAAATATATATATAAAAAAAACATTAATGGAGGACAAAAGGTACATGTGTAAGCCCATAATTGAACAGTATTACAACATTACAGTTTTAAATGCTTCAGATTTCAATAAAATATGTTTTGTTTTTGCAGGTACAGGAATGGTTATGCCTGAACTGTCAGATGCAGAGAGCTCTTAGCGCATCTGAACCCACAGGACCTCCTGTGAAACAGCTTCACAGAGATGCAAAAATGTCTCCATCTGCTTTACATCAGAAAACAGTGGAAGCTAAAAAGGAACAAATAAAATCAGATGCATCTTCTATGGTGGAGACTCCAGTGCCTGATACACTTCAAAAGGAGAGAGCCACACTAGGCTCTCCTAAGAAGACACGGTCCACAGCAGGTCCACCTTCATCTAAGGATGCTAAAGGACCAGAAAGTGAAAGAAAACCTAGCCTAACTCCTGGTGAGAAAAAGCCTCTTGATATTCCAGTTGCATCGGGCCCTGAGAAACCAACTGACCATGTGAGTCAACCTGGACTAAGACAGAGTAAGGCCACCCCAGAAAAACAGGAAGAGTCTAGAAACTCAATAGGATTGAGTGGTCCTAAAACGGATGCTTCAAAAACAACAGAATCCATCGGTGGAAAGATGTTTGGTTTTGGTTCTTCCATTTTCAGCTCAGCATCCACTTTGATATCATCTGCTGTTCAAGAAGAATCACGGACAACGCCGCCAGGCTCTCGAAAAATGTCTGCACCAGCACAAGTCTCTCCAAAGATGTCTGCTGTGCCCAAGAGTTCTCCAAAAAGTACACCAATGGTTTCTCCCAAAATGTCACCAGCAAGAGAGTCCAGAACTCTTCCTCAGAAGCCAGTTCCAGAGAAGAAACCAGATGAATCTCATCAGAGCAAAGATGACAAAGCTCCCTCGCAGCTATCAAAGGAAGCAAAAGTCTCTGAAATGGTTCCCAGTGCAGGCCAGACAACCTGTCCACTGTGTAAGGCTGAGCTTAACATGGGCTCCAAGCACCCACCTAACTATAACACCTGCACTGAGTGCAAGAACACTGTCTGCAACCAATGTGGATTTAATCCCATGCCAGTAGGAGAGGTAAGTACAGGATTACAAGATTCTCTGTGACACATAAAATATATGCTTTCTACATTACCTTTAGTGCCAAAACAATCAGATGCCTCCATGCTGGCAGCAGTTATAGTCACAGGGATGTTTTTTCAGTGATCTGCCTGTATGTCTGGTCATTTCATACTTGAAAACATCTTAAACACTCCACGTGGATTTCTTTTTTCTTTGAGACAAACACTTTATTGGTGTCAAGGATAAACTAAGTAGAATGTAGTGGTCAAAAGTCAAGGCCACTGTGACTGTAAAACATGTTTATTAATTTTTAACAAAATTTTATATAAATGGCTAATTGTAAATAGTGATGTAGTGATGTCTTATATAGAGAAGTTGATTTTTGGCCAGACACTATATAGGTGACTAATCTTTGCTACCAAACTTTTAAATGTATTAATTCATCAAAAGTTTTTTATTCAAGTAATTCCTTTGTTGATATGTCATCTGTGGTATAAAACTATATTTAAGTAGAGTTTTGAGCAATTTGTTTTGATGTTGTTGTGAATTTGCATAATTTGCAATTCTAAAGCAACACATAATCAAGTCTCTACTGTATTTTAGGTAAAAGAGTGGCTGTGTCTTAACTGTCAGATGAAAAGAGCAGTTGGAACTTCTGAGCTTCCTGAACCTCCCACACTGAAGTCACAGATGTCACCCAATAAAGCGCCTTTACCTGCTGCAGTGCAGTTGAAGGAATCTTCCAAACTGACGACTCCTCAAATCAAGGACAGTCCGGGCCCTGCTGTACAAAAGGAGACCTCAGAAGCAGTCTCCCCACAGAGAAAACAATCAACATCATCAATAAAACAGGCTAGCCCAACACCTGACCATAAAACACCACAAGAAAAAGTGAAAACAGGTCCAGAAAAACCACCGGATAAGGCATCCCAACCTGAACGTAAGCAAAGTAATGCCACAGCAGCAACACAGCAAGAGTCAGGAGGCTTCTTTGGTTTTGCTGGTCCTAAACCTCAACCTGAAGCTGCAAAGTCTGCAGAGTCCGTGAGTGGAAAGATGTTAGGCATTAGTTCTTCCATCTTCAGTTCTGCATCTACTTTGATAACCTCAGCTGTTCGAGACCAGCCAAAAACTACTCCACCAGTTTCTCCCAAGATGTCTCCTGCAAGGGAACCTAAATCTCCCACTGTGAAGAAACTAGATCAGGAGAAGGAATCTGGGCAACCTCAGCAGGTAAAGAGTCCACCATCAATGCAGTCAAAAGCAGAGGAGATTAAGTCCCCTGTTTCCCAGAGGCGGGAGCAGCAGAAGTTAACTGAGCCATCCCAGCAGATCAAGACACCTCCATCAAGACAGGTGGCATCAGAAAATCCAAAGCCTCCAGCAGCTCCCCAAGCTGCTGCTAGACCAGATCAATCTACCTGCCCTCTCTGTAAGGTCAAACTCAACACTGGTTCCAAGGAGCTGCCCAACTACAATACCTGCACTGAATGCAAAAACACTGTGTGTAACCAGTGTGGATTTAACCCTATGCCAAATGAAACAGTGGTAAGACTATGACAAAAACAAAACATGTTATTCATTACACTTTTTTTAACTTTCATAATGACATCATGTCAACACCACATTTACTTTTTAAATGTCTCCTTTTGACCTACATTTCTGATTTTTTTCTTTATAATTTTTTAGCAATATTAAATAAAAAGTAATAATATAAAATACTTTTTAAACAATCATAAAACAATATGTGTGTGTGTGTGTGTGTGTTTTTTTTTAGTCAAAGGAGTGGTTATGTCTCACCTGCCAGATGCAGCGGGCTCTAGGAGCAGCACAGCCCCCATCGATAACTTCTGTACACTCTCAGGCACCTGCAAAACCCCAAAAGAAAGATGTTACCAGCCCAGCTGAACCTGAAAAGACGGTGTCATCATCACAGCAGTCACCTCAGAGGAAACTATCTGCAGCGGCACAGCCTGCTACATCTGAGACTAATGTCAAGCCAGAGGTTCGCAAACAGGCCAGCCCAGTTTCTTCTCAGAAAATAACACAGAAGCCCCAGAAAACATCAGGTCCTAACAAATCACCAGACCAAATCAGACAGCCTGAACGTAAGCAGAGTAACGCCACTGCAGTATCTCAGAAAGAGTCTGGAGGCTTTTTTGGATTTGGCAGTGGTAAAACGCAGCCTGATGCTGAAAAGCAGGCAGAATCAGTGACTGGAAAAGTGTTTGGCTTTGGTACCTCCATTTTCAGTTCTGCATCCACTTTGATTACCTCAGCTGTTCAGGACCAACCTAAGACTCCACCAGTTTCTCCTAAGATTTCCCCTGCAAAAGAGATCAAATCCCCTGCTACCAAGGAGAAAAAGAAGCCTGAACAGCTCCAGCAGACCCAGACGCCTCCATTGGTCTCAGCCAAAGTGGACAAAGCTCCATCAGAACCTCCAAAGGCAGGTGAAACCACTGTCAAACCAGGCCAGCCCACCTGTCCGCTCTGTAAGGTTGGGCTCAACACGGGGTCTAGCAATCTGCCGAACTACAATGTCTGTACTGAATGCAAGAAAACTGTCTGTAACCAGTGTGGATTTAACCCAACACCAAATGAAACAGAGGTAAATTAACCCAAAATGTATTTATTAATCATGTGTAATATATGTATTTTTCCTTAATTGCGGTGCGTTATGCTTTAATTTTATTTTAAAAATGAGTTGTTAAAGACATACTTAAAATAATATGGTTTTCCTTGCAGATGAAAGAGTGGTTGTGTCTGACTTGTCAGATGCAAAGAGCCCTCACAGCAACCAAATCAGTACAGCCCCCACCGATGAAACCTCAGGCATCACCCAGCAAAGTGTCCGCACCTGCTGATGCTCAAAAAGATGCCTCTGAGACTCAAAAGAAAGACATTATTCCCACACAAAAAGCAGATGTTCTAGAGAAAAATCAGAAGGAAAGTCCAAGGCCAGAGGCACTACCAAAGAAAATGGATGCTGTACAAACTCCAAAGACTGTTCCACCTGCAAATGACACCCCAGCTACTGTTTCAGCCAAAGCAGAAGAGGAGAAAGTTAGTTCACTGCCTGCCAAGGATGTTCAAGCCTTCACCGCATCTCAAAGTGAAGAGAGACAGCTGCCTTCCCAAGGTCCACCTCTCACCACTAATGCTGAAACTTCACTGAAGAAGAAAAGTGATCTTACGCCACCAAGTTTTCCTCCAGCTGAGGAGAATTCAGAAAAGACTCAAGCTGAAACAGTCCAGAAAGCAGCCGATCAACTGAGCACATCCTCTGATGAAATACAGCCACAACAAGCCCTAAACAATAAATCACACCAAGTTGTTGCTGAGGAACCACATCTGGAAAAGATCCCCAAGCAGCCTCAGCTGGCCGGGGGTCCTTCAGCAGAGCAGACATTAATGGATAAAACCCAATTAGAGTCTGAAAAACCAGAAGCTTCCCAAACTGCCCCCAAAGTGGCTCACTCTACTTGTCCACTCTGTAAGGTGGAACTGATCATGGACTCGAAAACTTTTCCAAACTACAACATCTGCACTGAATGCAAGACCACCGTCTGCAACAAGTGTGGATTTAGTCCTATGCCAAATGTAACAGAGGTAATTAAATGTGTTCTCAATGTACAATGCCTATTTGATCACATTTCTATTATTATATAATTTGAAACTTCTATAAGAATTTTCCTTTATCTTATGTCCATGTTGTGTGTTTGTTTTCCAGGTGAAGGAATGGCTATGTCTCAACTGCCAGATGCAGAGAGCACTTGGGGCCTCTGAACCTCCAGGCCTACCCATGATAAAACCACAACCTTCACCGAGCAAAGAGGTCCCTGCCAGCACACAGAAGGAAGATGAAGCTGCTCAGAAAGATGCTCCTAAGCCAGATGTACCCCAAGGTGACCTTGCTAGCATCCCTGCAGCCAAAGAAACTGACTCCCCAGTCAATATTGAACCACCTAAGAAAGTTACTCCTACACCTGCTTCAATACCTGACAAAACTATTTCATCCACTATCATCAAGACTGATGCTTCACAAAAGCCTTCTGCAGAGACTCCCAAGGAACAACCAGGTACACCCCAGCAACAAACTCCAAAAGTTCAGACTACTTCTAAGCCTGCTGCTCCACCTGATTCAAAGGCCGAAAAGACATCCCTACAACAGCCTCCAAAAGCTACAACTTCTTTAACTAAGTCTGCTCTTCCACCTGATCAAGAAGGAAAAAAGCCACCCCCACAGCAGCCTCCAAAAGCTGCAACCCCTCCGGCTAAATCTGCTCCACCACCAGTTCAGCCTGGAAAACAGGAATCTGGAGGCTTTTTTGGTTTTGGCAGTCCTAAAACACAGCCTGCTGCTGCAAAATCTGCTGAGTCAGTGACAGGGAAGATGTTTGGCTTTGGGTCATCTTTCTTAAGCTCTGCATCCAATTTGATAACATCAGCTGTCCAAGATGAACCTAAACCTACACCACCAACACCACGTAAAATGTCCACTACAACCAGTGTCACTCCTAAACCTACACCACCAACGCCACGTAAAATGTCCACTACAGCCAGTGTCACTCCTAAAACTACACCACCAGCCTCTCCTAAAACATTACCTGCAAAGGACACCAAACCACCTACTGTCCAGAAAATGGAGGAGAAGAAACCAGAGAAACCAAAGCAGGATAAAACTCCTTCAACAGTACAAGCCAAAGTGGACAAAGCTCCATCAGAGCTTCCCAAGGTGCCAACAGACACCAAAGGTGCTTCAAAAGCAGATCGGTCCATCTGTCCACTTTGCAAGGTGAAACTCACCATGGACTCCACAGAGCCTCCTAATTACAACACTTGCACGGAATGCAAGACAACTGTCTGCAGTCAGTGTGGCTTTAATCCAGTACCAGACGAATCAGAGGTATAAAACTTTGCTTTCACTTTACTGTCTGGTAGACTCACAATATTACTTGGTTTATATAACAATCCAGCCATAACAGCTATAAACAATACATAAGAGATGTTGACTTAATCTAAATTATTGGTAATGTAGACATAATATGTGTAATATCTGCCATTTACCTCTAGTAAATTGCACTTATAAATAGGGAAAATATAAGTTTTTGTGATAAAAAATGCTTTTTAAAAACTTTTATTAATGTTTACTGCTTTGAACTTGAACTTGAACACTACTCTTAAGTCTGAAACAAAAGAAAAAATAAAGTTGGGCTCTATGGATAAAAAGCATTTGGCAGCAGGTCTCAATGTTCCTATTCTTTAAGTAAAGTTTGGACTCTAATTTTTTTCTTAATTCTACCTAAATAAAATGGTATTACATTTAAAATAACAAGTGTATTACTTTGCTAAAACTAATTGAGACATTACAGTTTCAAGCATGGATAAACACATATTTTACAATGAGGCTGATTTTGAATAAATACATGTTACTTTAGGAATCTTGATGTGGTTGAATATTCTTTGCACTGTTGAAATCAATTATTTTGTCTTTAAAATCATTGCATCTTCATTCTTTATTTGACAGTGATTTATGTTTTCTGTTGTACTTGTTTCAGGCAAAAGAATGGCTTTGTTTAAACTGCCAGATGCAGCGAGCCCTAGGAGTATCTAAAGTCACTGAACCTGCTGTAGTGAAACCACAGCCCATGCCAAGCAAGGTTTCTACACCTCCTCGCACTGAACAGGACATGCCGATATTAGTCCAGAAGGAGAAACCAGACGTCCAAAAAGAGGTTACTCAAACAACTCAACCCAAAAAAGAAACTCTCAAAGGTGAGGCCCCAGTGCCAACTGCAGTCCAAAGGATAGACACAGCACAGCAGGATTCTGTGGAAAAGTCACAAGGACAAGCTCGTGATGTGGCTGGTCAGCCAAAGTTAGTTGGAAAACCTCCACCAAGACAGATTTCACAAACTCCAAAGCCAGAAGTAAAGCCGGGTCTCGCAAAACAGGAAGCTGGAAAACTACCACAACCGCCCTCAAAATCTGCGACCCAACCTGCCAAGCCTACACCACCACCAGCTCAAGCAACTAAACAGGAGTCAGGTGGCTTCTTTGGCTTTGGTGCCACTAAACCTACTGCTCCGAAGCCTGCTGAGTCAGTGACCGGGAAGATGTTTGGTTTTGGTTCCTCAATTTTAAGTTCTGCATCTACACTGATAACCTCAGCAGTTCAGGAGGAACCCAAAGTTACGCCACCTACTCCACGGAAGATGTCCACTACAACCAGTGTCAGCCCTAAACCTACACCTCCAGTTTCTCCTAAGATTCCTCCTGCAAAGGGTGGTAAACCACCTGCACCACAGACATCTGAGCCACTTCAACCGGCCAAGCCTGCTCCATCAGCACAGGACAAAGTAGAGAAACCTCTAAAGGACCTTGAAAAATCCAAAGAAGTGCTTCAGGTTGCTCCTAAAGAAGGTCCGTCCAACTGTCCGCTCTGTAAAGTCAAACTCAATGTGGGAACCAAGGATCCCCCCAATTACAACACCTGTACTCAATGCAAGAACACTGTATGCAATCTTTGTGGATTTAACCCCATGCCTCATACAGCAGTGGTGAGTACAAAAAATACTCTTGAAAATGTTTCAGTTATAAACTCATCTGAGATGCCTTGTGTTCAGCTGGCAGGAGCGAATAATGTATTTTGCATTACTGTGACAAAAGCAACTGCTTTTAATATTCAGTGTTGCCACTGGGCAGCCAAACATGAGTAAGGGAATCACAGACTGACAGTGAAAAGGCCTTGTTGCTCCATTTACACACTTTTGAACATCATTCATCTCAGTGCCTTCTTATAGAGCGCATTATTTCAGTACAAAAGGTTTGCCATATAAGTTATGTACATGGTTAGCTTTCATGTAAAAAGTTGTGTTCTATAATATGGAATATAAGAGAGCTCCTTTTTTGCCCATGCATCTGAGGCATCTGAGCATATTAATGACATTACAAATGTTTAATAGTCCTTATGCACCGACCACTGTTTGTCAGCACAGTAAGTTATTATCCTGACTACTCTTTCTGTTTATGTGCTGTTTCTTGTGCCATTAATCATTGCTTTGGAGCGTTCAGGCTGCACAATCATATTTCAGCACATTTTTGTTCTGAGGAATATTCCCCTGCATTGGAATATAAAAAGGTTGGAAAAACGAAAAGACTGACTGTCATAAAGACTTTCATTCCTGCTGAAAACAGAGCACACCCGAGGCTGCGTTTTGCTCTGTTGTTTGATTTTCTTGACAAAGAATATGAAATACTAGTGTAGTAGAATATTAGATTTAGGTGCCACAACTGCCAGAATTTGATGAAACTTCAATATTCAGTATTTCCAGACTTTGATTTTGGAGACTTGCGTGTGTCTGTACGCATTTTGTTTAATATATCTTAGTGTTTGAAATAATTACTTTGTGAGATGTAAAACAAAACATACTAAAACTACACCCTGCCTAACTGCTGTGGCTATCTCTCCACCGGAGATGCCAGAATTATTACATAATTGCTCATGAGACGAGTGCTTCAGCTGGCCGGGAGCATTGAAAATGTATTAAAGTGATTGACGGTTGTGCAACCGCATTAGCGAGATGGGATCTGCTGCCATAGGAGACCACGGACCAGGGAATCTCCAACCCCCATGAGAGATTTGAGATGGCAAAGCCCTGTGATATGCCAATAAGTAGAGTTGAAACAGATTAAGTCCAGCAAAACACAGTGCAGTACATTAAAACAGCAGACATGTCTTATCTGGCCATCTGCTCTCACACACAGCAGTCGCTCCATGTAATTCAGCAATTTCCCCTCATTTTGGTTTTGGTGGCAGTAATATACACGTGTACCTGCTTTGTGACTTCCACACACACACATACAAGTTGTAGCTCGGTGAAATGTGCAGTGTTAAATACTCTTTCTTTGTGAAATCCTAGACTTTTTCTATACTTAAGGTGCGTAAATAAGACACAGCCTTTTTTAATGTGAACAATTCACATTCCCCTGAGGTGTGGGCTTAAGATTTTTTTTTATAGATTTTTTTTTCTTTTTTTTTTTAATGCAAGACAAATATTTCAGAATGAGATTTAACTGCATAAGACTGGAAAGAAATTTACCAATGGGCTTTTTAGCAAGCATGTGTGAGCCTCATTTTTTTAACTTTTTCTTTGTTTCATATTTTTTGGTTTGCGTTCCCAGAGAGAATTAACCTAGGAAGACATGTGCCATTTATGTAATTGACACTTTTTTCACATTTTTTTGTTGATACCACAGAATGGTAATAACCTGAAGGTAGAAGCTGGATGGGGGATTGCTGCTGTGGGTGTACAACATACAGTACGTCCTTTCTTCCTGAGGAAAACAGAAAAAACCTGGCTTCAGTACAACTGGCTAGGATGATAGGATGCTGTACTTACTGCCACTCTATGACCTGCTTTATCCAAAAGGGGTGTGTTTGTCAGTTCACTATCAATGATGTGGGTTTTTTTTAGCCTTCCTTTAAAATATAAAAAAAAAGGTAATGTTTGAAAGAAGAAGAGGGAGAGTGAGTGCTAGCAGCAAGTCTATTCATTTTCCCCGTTTGCCTGTTCTGCTTCAGCTGATGCCATCAAAAGACTGGGAGTGACTGTTGTCTGATAAGTAGGGCACACGTGTGTTGTGCTTTGCCAGCTAAAGCTTAGTGTGTGGCAGCTGTGTCAGTATGAATGATGATTCCTTTTCTTTTTAATGTTACCATGGGTTTAAAATATCATTTTTGTTTAGCTTTTCCAGTACAGCGCCCCCCACATTAATATTTTCCATTTATATTAGTTTACTATAAGCTTCTGTGGCAGAATTATGACTGCCTAAAGGCAAGACAGCTTTGAGGAGTGCCTGCTGGATGTCAAACTACAAAGCAAACACATCTCAGTTGTATCTTCATTCTGCTTTTGCATTTCATTTACAATCAGACCCAACTACCAAAAAATAAATCAATATATTCATCCACAACTGCTAGTCCACAGTAGCTCTGTAAATTACACTGAGTAGCCATGACATGCTACAGCAGGTAAACTAATAATGAGCCTACCATCGTGTTAGCTGGAGTTTAGCTGAGCTCATTCACTAACACATAGTGAGACAGGGAGCAGATAAGAAAAGCAAAACAGTAAAATAGCTGTTTTTTTTTTTATGTTTTTTTTTTTTAAGCGCTGACTAAATGTTCTGTTCAACATTTTTGCAGGGAAGAATATGATCGTATCAAAGTGGTCGAACTAGCTGTGAAAACACTGAACAGAAAAGGCTTACAAAACACTCATTGCGTCACTATATCTTTATATAACAAATGTTGAAAATTGTACTCATATAACCTGAAATCACTTTATTTTACACGAGTTAGCCAATAAGGAAAATATGTGTTCATGATAACAATAGCAATGAATAAGAAAAAAAAAACGTGAATGAAACGCTTACATCTGCAGGTTCCACATCATCTCAAAATGTGTTCAGCTGTCCTGTGAGTGATTAGGGGGTATATGTTAATCTGTGATCCTTATTAAAATAGTTACACTGAAGAGAGACAAAAATGGAGCCAGGCTGCTACGTGTCCAGTCTTTCGTAACAGCCTTTCAGAGGGTCCATTGAGACAATCCATGCTAAAATTGGATAGGCACCTGCTTGATGCTGAAGCATTCCCAAATCATTTTTTATCAGCGTGAACAATATAAGTGTCTGTATTTATTCATTTCTCTAATTCACATTATTCTATTCATCTATTTGCTTTGGACTGACTGCACTGGGCTTGATGCTTAAGGCTGTGACACTTTAGGCTGCACTGATTTCCCTGAAGAGAATCATTTTTAATACAAAGCTTTCTGTTAGAGAAAAAAGAACAGGAACTCCTTTAAGATGTTCACTTCTGCTGATGTACCTCAGAGTCTCGTGCATTTTTATTGTATATGGCTTCTAGTTCTGGCACACCCTCTTACTGACTGTCGAACAACAGTCTTCACCCCCCACTGCAATCTGCTATCAAATGAAACTTTGCTGATGCACCAGTTGTCAGAATGGGGGGAAAAAAGCATGGGTATTGTTCCTTGTCTTTAGAATGGGTCTCTCTGCTTATTACAGATTAGTAGGTCAGGATTCTGTATTATCAGAGGGCGTGATTTATGAGAAGGCCTGCTCTGTGGGGGCTGCTGAAAGCCAAGTATATTAGCAAGCTATAGCCTGTGCTAAAGGAGCTTGCCAGAAAATCAATAAGAACCTTACTAGGTCCAACACAACAGCAGGAAAGCACAGAAGAGAGGCTGAGTAATAGCCATTCCTTGAATCTAGCTATCTTGAGATAAATTTCAGCAGCACTAGGACAACTTATGACAGGTGTCTCAGGACACACAAATAACATTCATATTATTAAAAAATTTCATTTGTCTGAATATTCAAGATTAAAAGATGCTTCCTCTTTGGAGCAGTTTGATGTATGTGTCTTTGTTAAACCAGACACCTGCCATCCCCAACACTCCAATAGCATTGAGAACCCACTGTCAGTTATGAGAAGACGTGGTAAATATGTTTGCAGGATACATAAATAGCAGTAAAAATATTTTAAAATCTCACAATTTGAATGCAATATCTGGCTACTGTGGTTTTTAAGGTGTTGCACAAGAGCATTTTCATTTAAATAATTTAAACAGGGAAATTATTTGGTAAGCTCAGCAGATCTGGCCTAATGCAGCACGCCTGTGTGTCAAGAGCCTATTTTCCTCACAGCTGTCATTGACAAGGTGTGATAATCCAGCTCAAAGGCTAATCATGTGGAGCAGCTTCTCCCACAGCTCTCTGCTAGGAGCTCCTGCTCTTTACCCATAAAACAGATTTAATTAAACAAAAGAATAATGGCGACTTTCCAAGCTCCGTGGCTCTGATGCATGGCTCTGAGGCAGTGTCTGGCACTAGAGGGGAATGTGATGGGATAAGGTCTTTTTTTGTTGACTGAAGTGCTTTTTTTCTGCCTTGTCAGATTTTGCATTAGGAGGTTAAATGCGTTATCAGATGCAAGACTGGTGCAACGAGGGGTGTACCTGTTTCATTTATCTAGCGTGGAACACACACTGCAAAGGTGTATTGCTTTGTTTACATACTTCTGCAGCTTCTCAGTGCATGCATTCATCACTTTGGTTTTAAAGGATCAACTAATAAGATTTAGACCTGTGTAATACTATTACCTGGAGATGCTGTGATCCATATTAGACGGCAGGCAGGGAAGAATAAAGCAATCAGTCATGTAGCTTCATCGCAACCTCTGTATTATGAATATGTTTTAATTTCAGCTTGTAGTTACGTTCAGTGAATGCAATCCATATAGTGTATTTAGTATATTAGCTGCTGACTGGTAGAATGTCAGAAATATTACAGCTGTAAACATCTGCAGTAATTATGTTTGTCAGAGGGATTGTAAAATTTCATATCTAGCTTAGAACTAAAATTAATACTGGTTTACTGGTTATGACTACTTGAGATTTCAACTCTATAAAAATGACAAATAGCACAGGTAAATTATTTGGTAAGCTCAGCAGAAAGCCTGCTTTTTTTGATAATCTTCTCCACTACAGGATTATCAGTGTTAGGCAGTGTTTGAAATTTCCACATAGAAAAGTAAATTGTCCTCGGTAAAATGTAAAGTTTTAGGTGGACCCAAAGGTAAACATCACTGTTGCTGAGCTCGCATCGGATCACATGAAACTGATAACACAGTTATCAGCATACGCTCTGCTGAAGAGGAATTATTTGTTACTGTTGGTAACAAATGGGATTATCATTCTAACCACGACCGACTGAACAAAAGCATCTCACCATCAGTCAAACCGAATGCATCAGTATCAGCATTCCTCTGAGTCTAGCAGTCTTTTCCATTTGTTATGGCTTTATTCATCAAAGATGATATGAATATGTTCTCATTGGCTCTAATTTTGTTTTCAATTAGTAAAAAAAAAATCCACCAATGCAGCGTATCATATTTTGCATCTTGCAGTGTTACTGCTGCCTACATTTTCTGAATATAAACACTACTATGCATGCTCTGTTTGAAGTAGATGTATGCCATCGGTCGTTAATGGAAGAACTGGAGATTCACAAACAATAATTATCGAATTTAGTAGAACAAAATATACAAACAAGAAGGGCACTTAATGAGCTCAGCCTTACAAGTAAAAAGAAAGAGAAGGAAGAAAGTGATCCAGACCCCCACCAAAATCTTTTGCCCCTGTGTCACCCCTGGTAGTTTTTTTTGTGTAACACTGCTGACAAACACCATTTCAGCTCTTGCTTGAATAAAGCTTGACTGCAAGAGCATACCCAAGCCTGTGTACGATCGAGTGCAGATTACATAATTTACTAAAACTCAACTCCACAGATTTCCACCTGAACTGTATTAGTTTTTATCACTGCATCCTTTACAAGACAAAATATATGTTTTTAGACACACATCCAGATACTTCAGTTTATGAAGCACATGTATATTTGGCCACTATATTAGCATAATTGTGATGTAGTATGTTCTAATACGTTAAGCCATGGATAAAGCAATTAAACTTTGTGGTGTTTCAGAGGGTATGTGTGTGTTATAAACTCCCCCTCTGTCCTATATGAGAGCAGCTCTCCCTGGCTCTGCAGAGGCAGGCGCATTGCTGTGATTTGGTCTGCTAGGTTGCTAGTACAGACACAGTGCTTTATGTGTTGACAGCCTATGGCTTCCATCTTCCTTAACTGTCCATTATTGGAGCTTACATGTGATAGATGTCTTCAGAGGATTACATTTTGAAGTAATAGCATTCCTTATAAAATGTGATTAGCTGTTTTGCAAGGTAAGCATTCTGTTGCTGTCTCATATGTAATGTAAGGTCTATTGTCATAGTAGTGAGCATGTTGATGTTATTTTATTAATTAGTATACAATATGTGAGTCTGTTTTTCAGCACCGATAGCTTATGACTGAATTTTGATTACTTTGAGTGTTATGTATTACTCAGCATTCAAAACTGTGCTGTATTGTCTATAATACTTGTCTATGTGAAAACTATCAGGCATTATCTTATCTGAGACCTAAATGTGCTCCCAAAACACATCATTTGAACCTTTTATTACTTGCAAAGTTATTTGAAAGCAAAAAGTCATCAGACAACTAAGTTCATAAAGTATTTTTTGCTGTTTTTTTTTATTTTTAATTAATTAATGTTTTTGTTCGTGTATTTGCTTTTCAGTACAGACACAATGCAGCCTCATTGAAGCGATTTGGTTTTGTTTTCAGCAAATAATCTTCCACAAAACAGTTTTAAAAACAGGAATTATGATGGGAGGCTTTTATAAAATGAGACCGATGCTGGTTCGACTTACAGAAACCCATCTTGTTATTTCACACCTCCACCTTGTATGTGACAATGAAAAATAACCTTTATGTCTCATCCAGCCCCTGGTCAGGTTACTATTGAGGGCTGACATTTTTGAACTGTGTAAAGATTAAACAAGATATAAAGCACAGGATTTAGTGTCATCATAACAGAAAATAGTCAAACATGAAGATGCATACACTAAGAACATAAATAAGCAACAATGTACACTATATATTGAGTTCTGCACACAGTGCAACCAAGTTGGATGATCATGATGATTATCAGTTTGTCATAATGACTTTAAAAAGGGTGAAATTCAGTTTATGCCTTTTTTTTTATCAAGTCTCCAGAAGAGGACTGACAGAAAGTCAGGCAGTACGCAGAGCTATGTTTAATGCTGGGTTTGAATCTGTACTGCAACAGTACTTTAACCCCTTGAATACTAGGGATTCTTCTGAACAGAGGGTCCTATAAATAGAAAGAAGTGCTCAGATTTCATGGTTGTTATTAGAGCAAATATAATTCCTTTTTTTAAACAGTGAAACTGATTGGCTAACAGTTAGTTAGATACAGTTATTAATTGGCTAGCCAAGCAATTACTCAGGAATCATACCAAGTACAGTGTAATACTTTAAGTAGGCTCTAATTTAAGCTTTGTTCTGGTAGGAAATTGCTGTGCAGGTCATCCATATACGTATGATTTCATGTTATTAGTCAACTACTTGTCCAGAAGCTAATGAAAAACTGCTGGTGTGAAGCATGAATAAAGCTGCTAAATCATTCGTGACTGTAGTGCTCTGACCTAATGCTTCAGTTATCTGTTTGAGTAAATAAATTACTTGGAAAAGGACCATAATTAGCCTGATTACCGTACAGTAGCTCTCGGTTGGCTTTGTGATTTTCTTTATTTTTTTGTCTTCGCATAATGTGTTTCCTAATTTTATGTTATGTTTGCTTGATCGCAGAAGGAATGGCTGTGTTTAAACTGCCAAACTCAAAGGGCTTTGTCAGGACAGCTGGGAGACTCAGGAAAAATGCCTCAACCTTCACCTACACCCGCCAAGTCAGAGACCCAGGCCACACCAGCAACCAAAAAGGCAGAGCCCAAAACTGCCTCCACGAAGGCAGAGCCCATGCCTGGACCTGCAAAATCACAGCCCCTCCCTGTCCCTATTGAGGCAGTACCAAAAGTTTCAACTCTAAAAGCAAATGTCGAATCAACACCTGTCAAGGCCGAAACAACGGCTACAGCAGCTCCTACACAAATTGAGCTTGAGACAACATCTTTACCTACGACAGAAGAGGTTTCAAAACAACCTTTGAAAGCATTCACAGTAGACGAGGTGACACCAAAGGTTGATGCACCAGACACAAATGTTACCAAGAAAGTAACCATGGAAAATAAAGAAGAGGTACCAAAAACAGAAATCAGCGTGACAGAATTACACAAATCTGAAGAGTCTAAACCTGACATTTCCAAAGCTGAAGTTGAAGCAGGTGTAGCTGAACCTTCGTCTCTTCCAGTTCCTGATGCTTCAGTTGTCCCTGCATCCCCTGTTGCTGCAGAGGTTGCAGTGGCTGAAGTTGTTCCAGAGACTCAAACAAAGCCAGAGCTGTCTGTTCCAGAGAGGATTATTGAGATGGTGGACACTGACGACCGCACCAACCTGACCGAGTCATCAAAATCTTTGCAGAAAGTAAAGGTGCAGCCAGTGTCACAAGAAGGAGAAGACATCATATCAACTGACAGCAAGGAAATTGCTGTTAAGTCCACTGACAAAATTAGCATCTCAACTCTGGAATCCCAACCACTCTCTACAAAGAGTAATATAGGAAAAGTAAGACTTTATCCTGTTTATTGAAAAATAAATATCAGAAATATTGGGCTGTCATCTTTCAAATAATAAGAATATTAAAACTGTTAATACTAGAGATGGCATTTTTATGTGTATGTGTAGTATTATGGAAAGTTGTACCTTACAGCTACACTTGGTAACACTAATTAACTCAAAAAGGGGCCAACATCTTGTTAAGCTTGTTTGTGTGTTATCTGTAGTATGTTAGCTTATGACAACTCTTGGGTGAGGAATCCATTGTTCTACAGCATTAGACCAGAAATCAGGTTCTTTCATTGAAGAAATGCAATCATTGATGCACTGACACATTTTCTTTTTCACATTTTTAGGATGAAGATGAAAACAAAGAAGAGTTGAGTAAAAAACGAAAGGACTCTCTTCCCACTGCGCAGGACCTATTGGGAAAAATAACACCAACTACTAAGCTTGAATCCAAACCAGAAGATCATGATGAAGAGCAACCTCATATTTTACCCATATCACATGAATTGAATGATGGAATGGTGAGTGATGCAAGTACAGCTCTACCCATACTGGTAAAGGAGGAGATTAAAGCTGAAAGAAGGCGCCTGAGTTTCCAAGCAATGGATGAGAGCAGTGAAAGTGAGCTCACACCCTCACCATCACCTAAAGTCCAGAGGAGGAGACTAAAGGTGAGCAATATTTCATCCAGCAGTGAGGACATCAAAACTGAGAGTGCCGACTCCTCTGTGGAAGACGAAGAGTTCATCCGCAGGCAGATCATGGGTATGGGTGATGAAGAAGAAATGTCTGTATCAGAAGATGAGAAAGAAAAGAATTTGGAAAATGTACAAGCTATAAAAGAGACTGAGATTGATAATACTTCAGTGACAGTCAAAACACTTTCTAGAAAAGGTAGCACAGATAATGAAGACAGCCCAGCTAGGAAGAAAACCCACCCAAAAACTGAAACAATGACTGATCAAAGTGTTCCTGAAACAATGCCCAGAACTACTTTCAAAAAAGCAATTCCAGTCATGAGACAAAGACAAAGCACTGATGAAGATGTAGAGAGCATCACAGAATCTGTGTCAAAGGGTTCATCTAGTGTTCAAGCATCTAGCTTTACTCCAGAATCTTCACCTACATCAGCCTCATCCCTGGAAGAGGATAGTGATAGCAGCCCTAGTCACAGGAAAATAAGTGGCGACAAACAGTATCGCAAAGGTAAGCACAGACAACCAACTCAACCTCTTCCCACCATTGAAGACTCCTCCGAGGAAGAGAAAATGGGGGCCCATGCACAACCATTGTCCCCATACAAAGATTCTTCCTTCACAGAGGATCTGAAACAAATCATTGTTGTAGATGAAACTCACAGAACATCTGGCTCTGAGTACTCTGCCAGTATAGAATCAGAACCAGAGGCTGTGCAAGCTGTACAGAGAGGACGTAAACCTTCACCAACAGTCATACCATACACCCCACCTGATCCATTTAAAGAAAAGGATAGTATTACAAAATCATTAAAGAGTGCAGAAGAAGCATACGAGGAAATTATTCAGAAGACAAAAAGTATTCCAGGAGAGAGTCCACCTGATATTGAGCCGCTCTATGGGGGAATGGCAATAGAGGACTATCTTTATGAATCATTAGTTGAGGAGCCTGAAATTAGGATGAGTGAATCTCAGGAAGAACCCAAAAATGATACTGGCTCTGATTCTGTCAAAAAACTCAGGTCTCCTGAGGAGGTTTATGAGGAGATGATGCAAAAAAAGAGAGAGTTGATGATGATAGAGCACGAATTTCAACAGGCTCAAAATGCCATGGACTCTTCTCCATCAAGGGCTCCGCTAGTCACTGGCCCTACCTCATCGGCTGAAACTTGTATAGTGACCATAGAAGACACATCCCCAACTGAAAAACTTGATATGCCTCTTATAGGCTTTGAAAGTTCAAGTGAAGCGTCAGTGAAGAAAAAGAAACGACCAGCCCCTCCACGCCCTTCTGAACCCCCTAAGCGCCCTGAGGTAACTGTTGTCCCCAGTACTCCCAGTGGGGCTATAAGCTTTGTTAGGCCTATGATTCCACAAGATCCTGCACTAAGAAAGGCATTGTTCCCTATACCAGACCTCAAGATTACCCAGTGTTCATCTGGGGAGGAAGAGGATGACAGTCTTGCAGATGAATATGGCATTGGTATTTCCTCTGACATTACCCCCAGTGATGACTCTGAGACTAAGGAAGAACCATGCATAAGCCCACCTTTGTATGAAACTCCCGAGATGGAGCCCATCTGTGTAGTCTGTGAAATTCCAGAGCCAAAGCCTATTCCAGCTCCAATATCAGCCCCAGAACTGACCACTACACCTTCTCCTGTATCACCAGTGTCACCTCCAACTTCACCAGCTAGTCCAGATTCTAGTTTGGCCTCTAATGCTACATCTTCATCTCCATTCCAGGCTCAAACACCTCTTTCATCAGATTCAACTCCACTGTCTACACCAACACCTCCTACTTCATTTAAAACACAATCACCTCCAGAGATATCATTGCCTGCCACAAGTGGAGCAGTACCATCTAATGAAAACTTAGTCTCTTCCTCTTCTCCGGTCACAGTTATAGTTACAATACCAGATGTGGTGTCTGCCCCATCCAAAGCTCAAACAACTACAGTCGTTCAAGTTGAGACTTCTAAAGTAAAAGCTGCAACTCTGGGCCTAATGGATATGCCTTCCATTGCACCTGTTGTGGTCCAAATGCCAGACTTGGTTTCATCTCCATCTCAGGTGCCTGTCAACATTCCAGCTATTTCACAGGTCTCAGCACCAAGTCCAGCACCTTCTGTTGTCTCAGTCCATCGTACAGTCCTAGTGGCAACACAACCTGTTGCATTCTCGGCTCCAACTTCTGCCACTGTTTCCACTTCTACCACTCTATCCTCATGCCCTGGGCCAGTCATAGTACAGATGCCTGACCTGGTTTCAACTACAGCTCCAATCTCAACACAACCCCCATTACCAGTCTCAGCACTTGTTACTACCCCAGCTCAAGCTGAAGCTAAAGTGGTGCACTCAGTTCCTGTACAATCAGCTATCCCATCAGTGAGCCCAGTGGTAGTCCCACCTCTGACTCAAACTGCCCAGATGCCTTCAGTAGCATCAACTACTATAGTCAAAAAGAAAGTCCCACCTCCTCCTCCCCCTCGATCTACTTCAGTATCATTACCTGAGACTAACACAGAGCTGCCTAGTGTAAAGACTGTTGAGCATGTCATCCAGACTACTTCATCAATGGGAACCACAGCTACTGGACAGCCAATGCAATCGGTAGTTGTGGATATACAACCAAGAATGGAAGTCATGCAATCAGATGGTGGAGCGGTACCTCAGTTAGTAACACCAAATAGGCAGGGGCATGTAGTTATCATAGTCCCCAGTGGGGAAAACAAAGCTTTGCTTGAACAAACAACAAAACAAGATAAACCTAGCACAGGGCCAATATCTTACACTGCTTCTGCACCATATGGTAGTCAAGTACCCCCACATCCTGCTTTAGATGTATCCAGTGCAGATATATCTTCACTACCCACTAAGGTGGTGGTGCAGGAAGTTTCAGCACCACCACTTCCACCTAAACCCATAGTGGGGGCAAAAGTTGCAGACACAGTAGAAATCGCCATTTCAGATTTAAGTCCAACACCTCCTTCAACTTTACCCAAACCAACAGTTTATCCCAAGCCATCAGTTCCCACTCCAGTGACAATTGCTAAAGCAAAATTAACACAAGTTTCTGCTACAACATCTACACCTAGTCAAACTACCAAGCCTCCTCCACCCATACCACCTAAGCCTGTATCAATTCCAGCTGGACTGGTTTTCAGTCACAAACCAGGAGAGAGTGTCAAGCCACCTCCTCATGTAGCTCCCAAAGCAGCAACCCTCCCAAGGACAAAAGAACCTCCAAAGGCTCTGTCACTTAGCCTGACACGACCTGTGGAGTCTAAGTTGGGTGCATCATCTCCTAAATCACCTGTATCTCCTAGACATGCAAAATGTTTACAAACGTATGTAGTGATAACTCTTCCATCTGAACCTGGTTCACCAACAGAGGCCATAACTGTCCAAGCGCCTGTAAGAAGAGGTTCCATTCCTTCCACAAAAGTGTCAGGGGTACGGACCACACCGTCAGAGCAGAAAACACCCACTGAGACATTCTCAGCACAGGCTACAGTTAGGAGAGCCTCTGTCCCTACTGTAAGGCATCCACCTCCAATCTCTGTAGCTTCAGCTGTCACTGAACAAATGACAACCTCTGAGGTAGTAGTAGCTGAAGTCAGAGCTAGGACAGACACTGTGCCTTCTGTAGTGCAACCACCACTTCCTGTAATTGATATCAGCACGTTGCCATCAGCTCAAGACACTTCTGTCCAAGCATATACTGTACCTATTCCAATCAAGAAACCATTTGTGCAACAGCAGCAATCAATGGCCCCACCACTATCACAGCCTAAAACACTGTCTGAGGTCATCATAAAGCCTCCAGAGCCAAAAGTTCTTATTCAGCCAGTCCAAGCCACTACTACAGAAGTCATAACAATTCCTTCAGTAAGTTCAGGTGAAGCACTGGTTCCTCAGGCTCCCAGACCAATAGTACATGTGCAGCCAGAGCCTGTGATTGAAGTTCTTTCTACTTCATTGCAGCCTGGAGTATCTTTAAACACATTTGTCCTCCAAGATAGACCAGCTGCAACTGTTCTGGATACACAACCTGAAACAGACATTGAAATGCCACATAAAGAACAGGATGTACCTACTGAGGTCATTGTCACAGAGGCAATTCCACTAAGATCCTTGGTACCAGAAGTGAGTCAGCAAATTCCTGTTGAACATCCACTTGCAGTAGTTGAAGCAGTGACTCATTCTAAAGATCAAGAATTGCCCACAGGTTTTTACAATAGCTGGACCATTTCTGGACCCTCACCAGTTCTGCCTATAGTGACAGAGCATCTACCTGCTTGGCAACCACTTCTTGTGGCTGAAGGAGTATCCCTCATTACCAAGTCTGAAGCACCCACAGAAGTTATTACAACTGACTCAGCTGTTAGAATACCGGAGATAGCAATGGTACATCCACTACCTCATCCTCCACCTGTGATAACTGATGTTACCCCAACACCTGAAGTAGCTGAGTTAATGCCATTAACTACAGATGCTAAGATGATAACTCTTACAACTGCTGAAGTAACACCATCACCTGTTCTCATGGAAGTCGAACAAATAGTTACACACCCAGATATACCTCCTGTTACATATATTCCACAGGTCTATGGAGATATTACATCCTCAGTAATGGCACAATCAGTGCCACCATTTGCATTGCAACCTGGATTTGAACCTCCCACACAAATTATAATAAAGGAGCCTGGTGTAATAGCACCTTCAATACCATTGTCAGCGATACAACCTCAGGTAGTGCGTGGGATGCCAGTTATTACAACTGATGAAACCACCCATAAGAGGAGGACATCCATATCTTCCATAGTACAGCCACCATACACCACAAGTGAGAGATTTACCTGTCCTGCAGAGTATGAAATGCCCACACAAGTTGCTACTGCTGAGGTCTTTGCTGCCACCATGAGAGATTCCAGAACCATGCAGCAACCATATCCGTTAGCACAGGTCGTAAACCTGCCAGCTGAAAAAGATGATCCTAATGATGGTTATGCTGTTCAGCTCCCCTACAGGAGAGAATCTATTCCAGATCACCAACCACATGTATTGACTTATTCATCGGAATATGACCACCCTCTGGATATAATAACCACTGAGGACTATACCAGAAGGACTTCACTGCCCACAGTGCAAGACATTCCACAGGGTGTATCTGCAGCTCCTGTCACCATCACCAAAATTCAACAAGAGTCTATTGAGAGCCAGCAGATTAGAGGAGCAGAAAAGGTGGTTTCTAGTATGAGCCATATGTATTCATCTTCAATTTCCACCTCAAGCCAGCCACCTGAAAGCCTACCAAGCCTAGTCACTCAAGTAGTTACCACCGAGGTCCAGAGGACCACTGTTTCTGTTGTCCATGAAAGACTTCCACAGGTCCCTCCACCAAGTGTAGCAATAACTATACAACCAGACATAGCTAAAGTCCAACCTGTACCCAAACAGAATGGTAAAGTAATTTATCCTGGTGATGTTATTGATTTACGCACTATGAAGGTTGGAATAAAGATGACTGAACAAGGCATGGACCTTACTCCACCTGAGTCATGTCGACAATCTTTTTCAAGTGACTCTAGTGGCCGTCAAATTACAGCAGTACAGCCTGAGATAGTAAATCTTAGTGCAGCAATAACCCCTGCAACCACTCTGTCCGTTGTCACTGATAGCATCACAATTGTCACATGCACAGCTACCATTGCTTCATATAGCAACACTCCAGCAGAGAAACCACTTGATTTGCAGGGTCCGGTTACATCATTGCCACTGCCTCTCACAACATACAAACCATTTGAGCCACTAGCACAGATTGTATACAGACCTGTGAACACCCAGCCCATTGTGAGTGCTGTAGCATCCACAGCTCAAGACATACCAATTAATCTTTCCTTTGAAGCTCTTGTCTCCTCTGGAGGAAAACAGACATTGACATCGGCCCCTGCAGTTCTCAGCAACGGAGGGCCTGTCCTTTCTCTAGAGGCCACAGGGGCCATGGATCTGACAAACTACAAACCAGTGAGAGCTATGGTAACATTGTCTGGTACAAGCCCAGGAGTGGTGACCACTGTTGTAGAGGATGATGGCACTCCAATGGACCTTACAGCTGGAAGGCGAAGTGTGTGCTGTGATGTAATTTACAGACTACCATTCACAGGATCCTGCAGAACACAGCCTCCAGTTACAAGCCAGCCTGATGACCATTCTGGTTACAGGCCTGACCACTATCAATATGATAATGCTGGACTGTATGGTGTCAAAGGAACTAATGGCATAAAAGCATCAGTGTCTGAAACCAACCTGACAGAGGCAGGACTGTTCTCCTATGATCCCAAAAGTGAATATGACTACCTCAGCGGCTCTCCAGATGGCGCTATAGACCTCACTGCAGCTAAACTTTCTGCTGGTGAGTATGTGACTTTTTCTGCATGTTTTGTCTTTTTACTTCCATGCTCTTTTGTGTTGTGAGCTTGCACTGGCTTGATTTAATAGATTTTAATTTTGATTACAAAATACAGTGATTTGAAGGTCATCACACCCATTTAAGTGAAACAGTTCAAAAGGATCTTGTCAAAACTTGAAACAGAAACGAATTAAACAAGTAATAATAATATATGGCAATTTTGAAGTTCATGCCAGCAACATGCTCTAAAAAGTTGGAAGGAAATAACTTGAGGAAAATCTCATAACAAATTAGTGAAAGTCAGCAATATATCATTAGCAAAAAATAACAATACATCTCTGTGGCAGAGACAGAACATAGAAGAACATACAAACAAGATCCAGACATGTTGCTGCCTTCTCTTTGACTGGGTAAAAGGGGCAATAGTGCAATAGTGTTCTGTAATCTGAGAAATTATTCATTTATTTATTTAGGACAGCATATAAATGCAGGGACCATCCGGCTTGTTTTTAGCACACACTTACAAAGCAACCATCTGTACAGTTACAGGGTGCATTAGTGCACATACTGTAGCATGGGTAACTTCATTTGTGTAGGCACCATTAATGCTGAACAGTACACCCATTGTCCTTTAGCACGTAATGAAAATAAATAATAACAAAGAATGCCCTGAACTGACGACCAGCTAAAATTCTAGTAATCAAAAGTGGGAAACGGTTTTGCATTTTGCAAAACAAATCTCCAGTATCTATATATCTAAACCTTTCTATATTTCATACATTTCTGCAGTTTTTATTTAAAGGTTGTTTTTTTTTTTGTAAACCTTTGCTTTGCTGTTTAATATGCATGATTTCATTAACCTCTGTTTTTTTTTTCTTTTTTTTTTCCTTTTTTCATACAGATGCATGTGTTTGCCTGCGTGTGCTCCCTCAATATTTTGGTTTTGCATCTTGCTAGCCAAAATGCCTACAGATGTGCATGTGCAGTGTAAATTATTTTGAAATCCAAATTGCATGAATCATTTGTTTCAAAATTTATAAGTTATTTGGGAGAGTAAAATATATATTTCATTATGGCAGGTAAAGCACTAGACTACACTAGCAAAGCGACTGGAGTCTACCCATTGATGACTACTGCTCCATACTCCCAGATCCCTGCAGCTGGGTTTGGTGTAAATAGTGCTCTAAGAACATCAGATGGAATCGTTTACTCCTCAGTTGCTGCTCCTGTTCCATCCACATATGCAATTACAACTCAGCCGGGTTCCATCTTTAGCACAACCTTAACACCTACATCGATAGTCCACAACCAGCCACTGCCACACCCATATGGCTTCATTCCCACTACAGACCCAGGACAGATAATTACTTTTGACACTGGGCTGTCTAAAGAGTTTCTGCCTACAGCTTTGGCTGACATCATAACTGGCTATCCAGACATGTACTCAGATGCCACTCTGGAAGCAATTGCTGCTTCTCTGGATGCCCTAGCTTCTTCTCCAATATTCCCCGGCTTAGATAACACCAAGATGGCCCAGTATCAAATGGAGAGGGAATTTCTAGAGCTAGAGAAGCTTAAGCAATTATGTCTTGCAGAGGAGCTGGAATGGGAAAGGCAAGAAATTCAGCGATATCGAGAACAGGAACAACTTATGGTCCAAAGGGAGCTTGAGGAACTTCAGGCTCTGAAACAGCAACTTCTCCTGCAGCAAGAAGAAGAGCATCATGCCCACATGGTGGCTCAGCAGGAGACCTATGCACAGCAGAAAGAGCAGTTGCAGCAAATTCAGCAACTCCAACTGCAACTCCAGCGCCAGCTAGATGAGCACTATGGTAGCTCTGGCCCCACTGGAAACCTCCTAGATGCTAAATATGCAGGGGTAGGGGACAGTGGCCAGTACTGGCCAGTCAAAGATGAGTCTACAATTCCATCAGCTGGGACACACATAGAAGAAAGTCAAGATTTAGTAAAGCTTCAAGCTGATCAGGACATAGGGAAAAAGATTATTGATAGTGGTGTGCAGACAGATGATGAAGACTCAGCAGAGAAACAACACGTGGGAAGGAGAAAGAAGAATAAAAGAAATACTGATAGCTCAGCTCAGACTGATGATGAGGACCAAGATGAATGGGATGCTCCCACAAAAGCTCGACGACGCTCTCGAAAGCATAGCAGTGATGGAAAACATGGCTCCAAGGTCTCTAGCATTGCTATCCAGACAGTGGCAGAGATATCTGTCCAGACTGATCACTCTGGAACTATCAAACGACCTAATGTTCAGATGGACACAAAAGTAGAAATCATTAAGCATATATCAGCTCCAGAGAATTCTCAGAGAGGTGGAAGTCTGAGCTGTCAGACAGACTCTGACAGAAGACATGCACCCATTGAGGTGGGCTACAGCACACACCTCACAGCAGATGTCCCCTCTAAGTCCAAAGCCTTCTACACTGCAGTTTCTCCACTGTCCCCAGAAAAATCACTTGGAGGGCGAAGAATGCTGACTGCAGACCCAACCAGATTTTCTTCCGGTCCTCGGATATTAAAGGCTGGTCAGAAATCGCTATCTGATCCCAAATCCCTTAGTCCTTCCACAGAAGACAGGATGGGCGGATACTATGCAGACAGCTATTCTGTAAGTCATATCACATATAGTTATTGAATGATAATAGTTGGGCTAATTGTGTCACAATTTTAAAAGTGCTTTCAAAACACGATATCAAAGTATACAGCGAAGTGAGGAACTGACAGATTATCTATTTGTTTGTTTGTTTTATTCTAGGGCCGCGGCTCTCCCTCTAGTACAGGTAAGAAGGTAAAGAGAACACTACCAGATCCCCCTCCTGAGGATGACTCTCTCTCAGGACGGTCAGGCTACAGCACCAACTCTGCTCGTCGCCGTCTAGCCCGTAGTACAACTATGGCCCGGGCAAAGATTCTGCAGGACATTGACAAGGAGCTTGATCTGGTGGAGAGAGAATCTTCTAAACTTCGAAAGAAACAGGCTGAGCTAGATGAAGAGGAAAAGGAGATTGATGCCAAGCTACGGTGAGGGAGATTTAATACATTTAACATCACAATTTAGGATATAGACTTACAATGCTGTGATTAGTGTATTAAATTAAGAAATAGCTCATATGTCAGAAATTGGTTGAAACTAATTGCATTGCATCAGTCTATCTCATGCCATCATTCTTCCTAATTTATCTGCATGATTCTTACCTTGATAGCTTATGGGCAAAAAGGCTACCTTGACATCTCTCAATGAGTCTTCTCCACACTCACACATAGTAACAGGTATTAATGTGTGAGAAACCGTTTTTATTTGAACTTCAAGCAAATAAATTGTAAAACAAGAGTGGATTTTTTTTTTTTATTTACTCCAGGTACTTAGAGATGGGTATCAACCGCCGTAAGGAGGCCTTGCTGAAAGAGAGAGAGAAGAGAGAAAGGGCCTATCTCCAGGGTGTGGCAGAGGAGAGAGACTACATGTCTGACAGTGAGGTTAGCAACATCAGAGAGGCCAGAGGTGATGGTCTTGAGAGACCACGGACAGCTCCCCAGTCGGAATTTGACCAGTTCATCCCCCCACAGACAGAAGCTGATTCCCAATACAACACACTGACTAGTCCCTACTCTCACTATGCTCAGTATGTTCCCCAGACCCAAACCACCAGCCACTACACCCAACAGAACCTGTATCAGCAACAATCACTTTACCACCAACAGGTGTCACCGTACCCAACCATGTCCCTTTCCCATGCCCAGGCTCAGCCAGGCAGCTACCAACATGCTCTGCTCTTGCAGCAGGGGAAGCAGCGACAAACCACCCTATCTGATTTAGAGCCCAAAATAACCACTAACTATGAGGTGATACGCAACCAGCCTCTGCTCA
Source organism: Cichlasoma orientale (assembly GCA_034780415.1). Taxonomy (NCBI): domain Eukaryota; kingdom Metazoa; phylum Chordata; class Actinopteri; order Cichliformes; family Cichlidae; genus Cichlasoma; species Cichlasoma orientale. The sequence goes on from JAVDPK010002051.1 coordinate 68,816, forward strand.
TTGTGCCAACTTCCACAGAAAGTGGCTATGGGGTGGCTCATCTAGGGGGCAAGTATGGCAACTTGGACTTGAGAATAGGACTTGAGGAGAGGAGCATGGCCTCTAGTCCCATGTCTAGCATTTCTGCAGATTCCTTCTATGCTGATATTGACCACCATAATGCCAGGAACTACGTGCTAATAGAAGACATAGGGGAGCTCACCAAGGCTTCAACAGGGCTAAGCAGTACTGGTTTGGGTTCTGGATTCAACTTGCCTGATAAGGAGTTATCCAAGGCAGACAGACTCAGGCGCACAGCAGAAGTAAGTATTTCTTGTTGTGTGCTCTTTAATTTAAAGAAAAAGGATTAAACAGTCTGAAGTGCTGAGTGTCCGATTTTTATTTTATTACATGAATATAGAAAACAGTGTGCTTGATAAAGGAGATCATTTAGGAGATCACAATTAATCAGCTTATGAGTGTTTAGTCCTTCAATAACTTCCACATGTGAAAGAGCTAAATTTGGAAGAGGCAAATCAGTACACTTGTTACACAATGTGTGACTTTGCTGTTTAGAAAATACCTAAAGTGGTATTTTTTTTTTTTCCTTTTAGGTGGCAGAATTTTTAGGTTCATCTCGGCTTCAGAGTTATGGCAAAGGAGAAGATGACACTATGGAGGAACCTTATGAGCTGAAGCTTCTGAAGCAGCAGATCAAGCAAGAGTTCAGACGAGGAACTGAGGGACTCGAACACTTAACTGGCCTGGGCTTACCTCAATATCTCCCCAGTGAAAGCAATTTTCGCCACTTCCCTAAAGGAGAGAAATATAGTATTGGTCGGCTCACCCTTGAAAAACAGGCTGCAAAACAACTCCCAGCAGCTATGCTTTACCAGAAACAGATGAAGAACAAAAAGGCCCTTATAGACCCTAAGGCCATCACTAAATTTTCCCCAATTCAGGAGAGTAGGGACCTTGAGCCTGAATATGGTAATTACATGGGATCTGGAGCATCCTCTGTGTCCAGTCTAGCTGCCAGAGCTAGGCTACTCCAGGATGAGATTACATTTGGGCTAAGAAAAAACTTGTCTGAGCAGCAAAAATATTTAGGCTCCTCCTTGGGGGCCAACCTGTCTGGTTCTCTTAATCTTGGGCAGTCTCTTGGACTTGGATCCACTATCAGAGCTACTGTCCATGATGATGGCACCTACCCAAGTGGTACCCGTTCTCGCCCCTCCTCCCGACCCTCTTCTGTCTATGGTTTGGATCTATCTATCAAACGGGACTTGTCCAGTTCATCACTAAGACTTAAATCAGAGGGAGAGGTCCTGGATGCAGCATTTGCCCCTGGGGTGGCTAGAGCAAAACCCACTAGTTTACCTATAAGCCAAAGCCGTGGACGTATCCCCATTGTTGCTCAAAACTCAGAGGAGGAAAGTCCTCTGAGTCCAGTGGGTCAGCCTATGGGTATGGCCAGAGCTTCAGCTGGTCCTCTCCCTCCGATTTCCGCTGACTCCAGGGACCAATTTGGGTCGAGCCATTCCCTCCCAGAGGTACAGCAACATATGAGAGAGGAATCTCGGACACGTGGCTACGATCGAGACATCGCATTCATCATGGATGACTTGCAAGGTGCCATGTCTGACAGTGAAGGTAAATGGAGCCTGAGACTGCTTCAACAATTCGACTGTATCGACCTGCTTGTCATGCATGCTGATGCTGAGTGGTCTTATTGACTTTGTGGATTAACTGTTTCTTTCTCAGTTATCAGTTCTCCAGATAATTATTGTTGTCGTTTGTTACAAGATTTCCCTCTGTCACGATAAATGTAAAGTTAACATGTTTGCATGCTTTTTCCTTTCTTTTAATTATCCTTCTCACCGATACATAACACTCTATGCCTGAGTTTATGTATGTCACTTCTATCCATCTTTTTTGTGTGATTTCATTACCTTGGTGGGGGTTTTTTGTTTGTTTGTTTGTTTTGCTTTGATTTCTTCACCAGTGAATGTTTTTCCTTACTCTTCGAACCCAACAGTTCTTTAAAGATTAGATTAGATTACAAACAGATTTGCTAAGTAGACATACTGGCCACAATACAGCTGCCTTATTTTTGGGGAGAGCTTAAATTTCATAAAAAATCGGAGCAATATTTTACAACCTACACTGGGCACTTTTTAGAGAAATTGCACAGATAAAGTTATATACAATATATAGTTTTGTGTTATTAAACATATTTAAATTATGTATTCTATAATGTTGACAAACAAAAATATATTAAGCTACAACAGTGTAGTTTTAGTGTTCTCATATGCGGTGTCCTTCATAATCACTGATCATGGAAAAGCTCTTCATGACATATACATAAATAAAATACATGCTTGGTTAATGGCACTGACTGTTGGAGATTCTGTGTAGACAATCTGGAAGCTGCCTTAGCTACAGAACACAGACCGGTACATGAAGGTATGACAGGAGGTATCTAGAGACATCCCTTTCACACAAACACACTCATACTCTCACACGCACACAATCTGCAGGGCAAAATAGTGTCTGAGCGAAGTAGGTCATTGCCTCAGAAATACATTTATTTGTTTTTTAAGGCACCCATTTAGCTGTTTTGGAGAAGAGTTAACAGCAGCAAGTTTAAAGGAATATTGCTGAATCATGGTGATGTACCTGAGTGTTCTGCAGGTTCCGCAGGCTTTTTTTGTTCCATTCTGTCTAACTAAATTGCTAATGACATACCAATTTATAAATTCTCATATTTGCTGGCTGGTTTATATAGATCAATACAGCTGTAATGCAGTGGCGTTCTGTAAAGCGGCCACCATGCAGTTATGTGTACTTTTAAAAAAGACATTTGGCATAAAACTGTCTAATTTGTGTTAACTGTGTTCAACTTTGTTTCTGTAATCTTTCATTTTCTACTTCAATCTTGTTTTCATTCTTGCATGTACATCTGTTTTCCATTTCCATCTTAATAAAATGACTGTTTTCTGCTTGTCGGTTGTTGTTGTGGATGTCTCATTGCAGTGTGAGATGTCTATGTCCCCTGGTGATTGACAGCAGATATTGACATGCACTATCTCCATTTCCATAAGGGTGGGATTGATAGTGTTCCATTAGCTTAGGTAAATCCAGTGCCTTTATAATTATTTCTCTTTAATTTGGTAAGTATCTTATATATGAAGTAGCAACAAGTAACATTAATAAGTACAGTATGAAAGGTCAGATTTTTTTTAAACAGGATCTGATGTAATTTACTGTACATTAATTGTCAGATAAGCATCATAGTCCAAAACAACAACAGTATGTTCAGCAACGTTGTTTCATGGCCAATTATGACGAATCAGTGTAAATACATTCTTGTTGACAACAAAACATTTGTCCTGACTTTACATAAAAGTGTTCATCTGCCTTAATTGCAGCACAAAGTGAGTCCATGTTGGCTTTGAACAGAGATGATGCAAGAATCTTTCATGAAAGTATCAGACACGGTAGAGTATCTTACAGCATAGTTTAAGTTCCTGCCTCTCATGATATTGTGGCTCAATCTTCATATGGCTTTCCCCTCTAAAAACATCTTATATGTTTTGTTTGGGTATATATATATATTTTTTTTCAAAGTGCTTCTGCTTAAATTTGTGAACTGTCTGTCAGGCTAGTAAATGCAGTAAAGCATGCATTTTCTTACTATTGCTTTCAGTGCATGTGCTGAATTTTAGCCTACTTGCAGTACAAATCTTAGTCTTAGTAGTCTAGTTCCTGTAGCTTGTGAGAAAAATGAACATGTGTTGAACACATTTCTTAAAAAACATATAACTTTGTACCACAGCTGGAGGCCCAAACTGGAATATAGAAGGTGAGACGGCGTCACAATTCTCATGTAGTTACTTAGAGACTGTATCCCGCCATGCCGCATATCATGGTTCTGAATGGTTCACTTCTCTGGTTGAGTTTGTAAACATACCAGACTCATTCTGGAATGACTCACCTCACAGCTGTATACAATACATATCATTTAGTGAGTCTCTGGTAGATGACATGTCAGTTCCATGCTGGTATGAACCCCATCTTAATGACACTCAAGATCTTTTATGTGTCATATATTGCAGAGACTTCAGTTATGCATCATTCAGGAATGTTTGCACTGTGGTTTTGTAAGCATATCAGACCCATTTCCAGTATTCATGTCCATGCACTAAAGAAAAATCATGTGTATTGTGCATAAGTGTTACCAAAACATATGCAGAGTGCTTTTCACTGCACAAATACCAAAGCATTTTATGATCTTTTATAGAATCTTGAAAGTCAGTGTTATCACTGATTTCATATATATTGGAGAAAAAAAAATCTCTTATGCTGGTAAGACCTAATGCTTTTAAGAAATTTACAAGATATCTAGCAGACTATTTTTTTATTTTCAGATTTAGATGCATTATACATAGAAATTTCTCATACCTGAGAAAATTCTATCCTTGTTGGGAATCTATCACATTATATACCAAAGCAACATTTCTAAAGTACTTCCCATTGACCAGGGTTATTATACTTTTCATTATTTTTGTTCTTTTTGCCCTTAAAGGGGGGGTTACACTACACAGTGCATCAAAAGCATATCAAACTTTATCAAACTTGAAATTTATTCATACTTCATTTAGTGTTTGCAGTAGTCATCTGATCTCACAGTTATGGATAGGGTGGAGCAGAGTTTCTATTTCTTTGCTTTCACCTATCCAGTCAGGACAGATCAGAGATCTTCCTGCATTTTAGAAAATCGGGGTGGATGTGTGACAAACTTTCTGGCGCAATCTTTAAAAGAAAAAAAAAAGTTTCCAAAGCTTGATCGCTAGATTGCTGTCAGCCCAAGCAGTCATTTCCATGCTTAAGGCTGAGAGTTATCGAGCTAACAGTGATTCTATTCCCTATGCGTGTGCACAGATTTTAATGACTTCCTCTCTTTGTCTAGCCTACCACCTGAGAAGAGAGGACACAGATTGGTTTGATAAGCCAAGAGAGGGGCATCCTCAGAGTGGGAGCTTGTCAGACAGGAGACAGGTGCGATTCAAGCTAATAACATTCAGCTTCGCCCTTTTTTTCAGTCCATGCTTAATTTCAATTTTAATATTGTAACCCACTTAAAATAATGGCTTATGTCATTTTTTAACAAAAGTTTTATTTTTGCCTAAATCATCATATTTTCAATGTTTGGTTCAGTTTCTTGTCTTTTCTGAAAAACCTGAAAAAAATGACTTTTGAGAGGGTGACATGTAAGCCTGAAATGTTTTCTGTAATCAAACATGTTTTTTTTCTTTCATGCTTTGATTCTCAGATGAAACTCATCCCTTATGCCTTCCCTCACACTCGCGTCAAGCTTATGAGAGACATGCAGGACCCCAGTGTGTCAGGTACACAGCTAACACAAAATTGCAGACATACAGTATCAGACAAGGATAAAGCTCGCAAAGCTTTTTTATTTGTGTTTTTGTGATTAGGATTTGTATCCCCATTTTTACCGCAGGGAACGGACTCGGCATCCGTGTTGTAGGGGGTAAGGACATTCCGGGGAGTCGTGGAGAGATTGGAGCCTACATTGCCAAGGTCATCCCTGGTGGTGTGGCAGAACAAACAGGAAAAGTTGTGGAGGGTAAGAGTGGAATGAAGAAGAGCCCCAAGAGGGTCATGATCACGGCGCTTTTAAACTGTTAATGATTTTAGAGCATTTTATGCCTCCGGTAAAAATCCATGCCTAAAACGCTCCAGATGGAGATGTGACAGACTGCTGTAGCCTTCTGTGTTGGTGTGTCATGTCGCTTTCCTCAACACATCACGCACAAACACACCCTCCACATCAGTGGGCTGTGTTAGTCATTAGACTATATTTAGCATCCCTGTAAACATACAGATACACAAAGGCAAGCACAGACAAATGGACACACAATGAATTAACATGCAAAAAAAAAAAAAACATGCTCAATTTGTTCTTTTAGTTGGTGGAATTTCAAATGATTGGTGCTCTGATGATAGTTTTTTTTTTTTTTTTAAAAGAAGAGCCTGAGTACTGATTGCAGTTCCACCAGTTTGTGTATTTTTATGATATAATTGGTTCTAGCTTCTCTCATTTAATTCTGATATAGTTTACTCCCTTTTTGTCTTGTAATAAAAGAAAAGAAAAAAAGGCAAGACTGTAGATTGGCTGGTTTAGTTTCAAGCCTGTGCTCTATCCTACACAAATGTGATGTTTATGTTCCACAGAAAAGGACAATGGCAGCAGAACGTGCCTTCGGGTGCAGTGTGAAATAAAGTGGGGGAGGATACAGATTATACTGAGAGAGCTGAGGGAATAATATAAAAAAAATAATAATATTAATACTGGCTCATGCATAAGGCTTCGCACTTATTAATTTGAGCCTTCACTGTCACAGCGGCTGGTGAGTTGCTTCGCAAGCAGAAGTCTAATCTGAAGACCAGGTTTCAGTTGTGTAAGTGAGGCCTCGTGTAGCTCCGGCCTTGGGTTGAAAATTGAGTTTGCTGTGATTTATTTGTATATTACATCATTAATATACACATTTCAATACCACTATTTCAAAATTCTTGTGCTGTTGCTGTGATTTCACTATACATGCTATACTATCATCTATAAAACTCATTTCTTGCTGTTGTGCTGGGTGTGTAATTCTATAATGTAACAAAGCCAATGCATAAACCAAACTGAGAATAAAGTATTGAGGCGGCATTAATTCAGGTGACGTGCTTTTGCTATTACTATTGTTCTGCCAGCATGAAATCTGCCCTTTCTGTTCTGAAACACATTCCACATGCAGAGATGAGGGATAGTCGCTGAATCTGCGTGCTTGCCTTCACTGTATCGCAGGAATGCAGGTGTTGGAGTGGAATGGAGTCCCTCTAACGGGAAAGACTTATGAGGAAGTGCAGTCTATCATGGGCCAGCCATGTGCAGAGGCGGAGCTCTGTGTGAGACTGTGAGTAACATCTGTCATCATTTATCCCTCTATCCCACTGAAACTCCTACATGTTTAGTCACAAAATGGTGACTCTGCAGCCATGAACACCTTCCCTCATCTTCCCATCCCCTTCTATTCATTCCACACCCCTTCATCTGTCAAGTATCCACTCTTTTACTGATTTCTCCTATGATACACTGGTTGTTATTACATTATAAATTACCTGTATGGATCCACACAGTGACCTTAACATGCTGTCTGACCCTGAGCACCCACAAGCCCTGGAGCACCATGTCCAGCTTAAGGCTGGTATGTAAAATAATTTGTTGTTATGTCTGCATACATGCATGCATCTGTGCACCTACTTCACATGAATACAATGTGTGTCACTACATACTTGTGTCCGTAGGTGGACAGCGTTCCCCTGGTGTGGATCCGAAGCAGCTGGCTGCAGAGTTGCAGAAGGTGTCCCAGCAGCAGGCACCTGGTATGGCTGGAGCAGGGGCTGGGGGTCTGGGGGTCCTCTCTGCATTGGAGCGCTCTGCCCTCCTCCACTCTGGTCCTGGATCAGCTGCTTCCAGTGGGGTGCCAAGCCCTGGCCAGCCGGCGTCCCCCGCCATAAGCAAGAAGCAGCGCCACAAGGTAGTGGATTTGATTCATTAAAATGCTTTCTGATGGCTTACATCACACACATTCTTCACAACTGAACAGCTCAGCCAATGTGAGTATAAGAAAGATATTTAAAAATTATCAAGTCCATATTTCATGGAATAAATGTCCTAGTAATTCATTATTAAGAGCCTTTTTTAAACTACAGCCTGAGGAAGTCTGTGTGACCCACAATGCACCTTGGCTACTGCAGTTTGATTTGTGTTGCAATGTACAACATACATCTCACACAGTGAGTAAATAATCAATTATACAGGAGCAGGAAAACTGCGCGGTACAGTGCAGGACCCTGGGAATGATCATAACTGCTTCAACTTGAACACTCTCTGTGCCTAGAATAAAACATGAAACAGTAGAAATAAAAACAGTGGAAATGAATCTTAACTAAAAAAGACATTTTGTGAAATTTAGTTACTTTAAACAGCTGAAGTGAAGACCGCAGGCAACTCGAGCTGCACTGCATTAGACAAATGTAACATGCCTTACTCTCCTCATATCATATACCAAAACACTGATTTTCCCATCTCTCCCTCAGTGCAGGGCAGCTGGCTGGTTCAACCATCCTAGCATCCACGTGTAGGGTCAGCGGGGATAATTACCTATCAAACCCCAATTTCGGAGTCTGATGCTGTAATAAAGCAATCATTTTGAATGTGAGATGTCTGACTAAACTAATTAACATCCTCACACTACACTGGAGGACTGGAGTGAAACACATCACTCAGATAGTCCGTTTCTCCCAAGGTGCATCGATTCAATGACAATTTTTAACACCTATATTCTACAAGCGCAACCCTTTCACGAGTACTCTGTTATTATACACTGCAACTTCCCAAGGTAATGGCTCATGTCTGCTATGAACTTTTCATTGTGGGCCAGACAGGTTTATCAGTATTGTCTGTGTTTGACAAATCATTAACCAATCATTTTGAAACCGCTGCATCTCCTGACCACTATTTTTTTTTTTTTTTTTAGCCAACAGAGGTGATGAAGATGCCTCATCCCATCACGGGAGAAATTCAGGTTAAAAACACAGACACACACGTACAAACAAACATTAAGAAAATCTCACTTTTTAACCGCAACAAAGTAAAGATGAAGTCTCCTCTCACAGAGCCTCCTCTACACTCTGTTTCAAACAGCTACAGATCAACTATGACAGAAATCTAGGAAACCTCATCGTCCACGTCCTGCAGGCTAGAAACCTGGCCCCGAGGGACAATGATGGCTACTCTGACCCTTTTGTGAAGGTCTACCTTTTACCTGGGAGAGGGTGAGCTTTTAGTATGTTTGAGCGTTTACTAGTGCGTGGTCTGCGTCTGTCTTTCTACTTTTGTGTCTGTATTGTTTTCTCTCCCCCTGTTTTTTTTCTGACTCTGTACTGACTTGTATGCCATTGACTAACTTCTTACGTTTGTGTGAGAGAATGGTACAGGACATGGTGATATGAGGCAGTCAGTTCTACAGCAATTTGATTCAATTTGATTTAGTCTCCATGAATAAACTGAGTTGTGTCAGACTTTACAAAAAGCTGTCAGAGGAGATCCTTGGCCATAGTGCTGTATTATAATGTGTCAAATCAGCTGGCATTAGAGAGTCAACATGGTCAACTTAATTTTCTTACTCTTTCTACTTTTGAGTAAAGTGAGCGTTTTGGTTTTGTCCTCATTGAGACTCCTTCTTATCGGTGTCTGCCCCGCTGTCTTCCTAAGAGCTTGTGAATAGCAAGAGAAAGGATCGATAAAGCCATTATCTCCTCTGTAACAATATCTGCTCTTAGATAATGTCTCCATCAGGCCTGTTTATGCGATTATGCACTCTCTCCAGCTACATGCTGTGTAGGTTAAAAATGTAAGCTCGTTGAGAGCACCTTTCTAGTGCTGTTTTATTGGAAGAATACTTTGAAATGCATCTGTTTGACATTAGCGGAAGAGCTCACAGCCGCAGTGTCCCAACAAAAGGTCAGAATAGTGAAATTTTTTTTATTCATCTGTGAGCCTGTAATCACTGTGAGGCTTTTTGGGCTTGCGTCACATCTACTGTGTAGGCACAAAAACAGTGATATACCCTCAAGAGAATATTGATTGCCTCAGGTCTCTGTCCTTTACCGCCTTTTCTTTGAGCTCTTTGAGCTTCTCTGACTGTTATTTTGTGTTTTTGCTTTTCTTGTTTGTGATATATGCCCTCCTCTTCCTCTTCTGGACTCCCTCAGCCAAGTCATGGTTGTCCAGAATGCAAGGTAGTGTGGTGCTGATCTTTGTTTTTAGTTGATGTTATGGTTTTCTTTGTGTAAATTACCCATTCAAAGTGGTTTTCCATCCTTTTGTTGTGGCCTTTGTTGTTCGTCCAATTATCTGCTCTATTTCACAGTGTTTAAGAGCACTCCTGTCATTGCCTTTTCTCTCCATGCCTCTCACTTTTAACTCTACTCATCTTCTATCTCTGTACTTATTTTTTAAAATGTTTTAAAGCATCTTAGTCAGAACAAAGAATTAAAAAAAAATATACAGTTTGTTTCTGATCTTTCTGGTGTCTCCAAAAAAGGATATTGACCATTTTCCAAGCATCTATTCAGTCCATTTACTGAGCATTGCAGTTTTGTGAATGTTGCCATGGGATCAAGCAGCGAAGAGATTTTTAATCATGTATTATTAACAACCAATCATTCTGAATGTCGTGAATTATCAGTGCTGATAACAAGAGAAGGACCAAGTATGCCCAAAAGACCATGAATCCAGAATGGAATCAGACTGTCATCTACAAGAACATTCACTTGGAGCAGGTACTGTGCAGACCCTCTCTTTCTGTCTCCCACTAAAACACACATGCACACAAACATCTTCACACAATCGCTCTTGTGTAGTTACTGTATTCGCTGTGAGCCACTTTGGGCAATGTGGAAGTCTCAGCCTCTTATACGACACTTAGAATTCTGCCCTCGTGCTTTCTCCCTACGGCTGTTTTCAGTATCCCTATGCAACCTCTTATCAGCACTTCCAAGCCTCAAGTTAACAACCGGCATTCTTGCTCTTACACAGTGTCAACACAGACTCCTTAACTGCATGCCATTTTAGGAAAAAGAGTAATAGAAGAGTGTTAGGTAATCACGCGCATGTGTGCCCATCTGTGACTGCTAGTGGTGTACATGGGTGCATTTGTTTGTTCGTAGGCATCTGTGTTTGCTTGTGTCGTTCGTGGCAGACACCACCACCGTCTTACTGCAACCTTAAAAAAAAAACTGCAGTGTACTGTATACTTATATAAGTGTATACGTTTTTAATCTCCTCCAACATGCTTCAGAATGTTTCTATACATATACGTGTGTTTGCACACGTGCATTTACACGCCGTGATTTCCTTGCTGATTGAATGACCCTCCTCTATCGCATTCACGGCTGCGCTCATTCAGGCACAGCTAATTCGGTGTACATAAGCTCGTTTCTCTTGTCCTTCATCCACCCACATTCACACAGACAAACAAGTTCGCACCTCACACATTTTGTTCCCTCACACATTCGTGCACACAAAGAACGGCTTATCATAATCTGTGACCCTCTCTTTACTTCTTCCCTCTTTCTTTCAAGTTAAAGAAAAAAACGCTGGAGGTGACAGTGTGGGACTATGACAGATCCTCCTCCAATGACTTCCTTGGAGAAGTAAGCGACTTTTGAGTTTGAATCTGCTGTCTGAAAGTATGAAATTAATTAAACTTTACCTCACTGAAAATGGTTTCTGCTGTTTAATTTTATGTTTATTTATTTATTTGTTTGTTTATTGCTGGACCAGCTTTTCTTAACAAACCTGTTAACGTTATCTGTCAGGTCACACAAAAACCAAGTTTAAACTTGGTTTAAGCTTCTGTATAGATTACAGTCCCATTTATTTTGTGCTATCTCTCTTTTTTGTTCTTCTCATTGTCATTCAGGTACTGATTGACTTGTCAAATACCTCCCAGCTGGACAACATTCCTCGCTGGCTGCCTTTGAAAGAGCAGAGTGAAAGCATTGAACATAGCAGGGCCCATCATGCTGCCCAAGGTCCATCGGGGTCTGGGTCAGGTCAGGGACATGGCCAAGGCCAGGGCCACATGTCAGGGTCTGGACAGGGACATGGAATGTGTCACAGTCTAGCACCAGGGCATGGAGATGGGAGTCATGATTCACCTAAAAACTCTGTAATCAAGAGCAGGAGCCATGGAATCTTCCCCGATCCAGCTAAAGGTAAAGAACTGCCTCATACATATCTGTTTGACTTATTTTTAATATCCATTATTTCTAAATATAAAATTATAAGTAGTTATTTAAACCATACAATTGCTATTAATATTTTTGGCAGGTATTTATAACCATACCTTGAACACTGTAAATATTTGCCATGTGCTTAACATGACAAGTGTTTACATGGCAGGATGGCTAGGAAATATTAAATGCACCTGAGAAAAGTTGGTTTATTTAATCTACAGTTTTCTCTTCAGCACTTATAACCATTCATTTAATCCTCCTCTAGACATGCAAATGATGCCTCTGGAAAAGTCCCACAGTAGCCCAGGCAGCTCCAAGTCTTCCTCAGATGGCCAACTACGCTCCCATGGCCCCTCCCGAAGCCAAAGCAAGAGCAGCGTCACTCAGGCCCACCTTGAGGATGCTGGGATAGCAATTGCTGCTGCTGAAGCTGCCGTGCAACAATCCTGCCTGCAACCAAGTAAATCCTTCCCCTACCCCTGAAAATCCACCTGTGACATGCACCCTTTCCCCATGCATGCAAGCTTTGTAGAGATTGTTTGATGAAGACCTAAACTGCTCTGCATTCATCTCCTCAACAATTTACCTTTGCCTTCTGCTCATCTCATCTTGCTTTTCTGTCAGGACAAAGTGACAGTGATCCGTCCCATTAATGTAACTGTTAAACAAAATACAAGGCAGATGAAGAATGAAGAAAAAGCTAAAATAAATAAATACACAAATAAAAATAAAGTTGCTGCAAAATTTTATTTAATGCTGTCTGTAACTCTAACATTAAATATTTATGGCACATTCGGTGTACTAAATTGCTAAATATTGTATATGACATTTTTCACTTTAATAGTTTTGCTTCCTATTTGGGCATCTTAAATAGTTATTAAAACAGGAGAAGAGTTTAACAAATTATAACAAACATAATGAATGGATTCATTTAACTAACATTATTAGCTAAATTAGAAATCCAGACCCCTCTGTTTCTACATGGAGTGTGCATGTGCCAATCCCATGCATATGGTTTCTAAAGAACCCCGGTGTGGAGATCTCCAACCCCAATATAGAAACCAAGCTAGGATGGCAATCCCTTACATGTTGTATGTCTCACCGTGCTAACTTAAACAGCATCTATTATTTATGTATAATCCTCAATGTGATGTCCTCAAAATGAGCTCTAATGTTCTACTTCTTTTCAAAGGATAGTAAACCTGTTGTTGGGGCTTTTTAAGCATGCAGTTGTAGATCCCCCTGGCTATCATTTCCTGGCCAATGAATATTCCGTGGAACTGCAGTATTGCTGTGTATGTGCATGTGTGTGTCATATGAATTAACCCTTAGAAAAGCACACACAGATGCACACACAGCTATGGCACACAGGTCTTCCCGCCCTACCCAGTCCTTCCCCATTCCTCCCACCTAAAACAAAGGGGACACAAATGACCCAGTCAAACCTGGAAACAAAGAAACACCAAGAGGTTTCAAAAGTCAACAGGAGGTTCACGCTGCACTCACCGGCCAATGAGTGTAAAGCGGTCAGCTAACCATGAGAGGAGCAGAAATGTCAAGGGAAGGTGAGGCAACATAGGAAAAATGTACTCTATAAATACAGAACTAGACCTTATCAATCCTTTTACAACTTAAAACTAAAACTAAATAAACAAATAAATAAAAATAAGCCTACCAAATAAACAAATGTGTAAATATTGATATTTCTGTTTTAATTATTTTTTGTATGTAGATCTATGAATGTCCGGAAATATACATTTTTTTTAATTTTATGTATTTGTATTGTGTTGCTTTTCTTGTCAATATGATTCTGTTTTCATTAGGAACAGAATGGCTAATTATTGCATTTCAGTAACAGATTGTGTCACATTATGGTCATAAACTGTCTTTCAAAAATATACAGTAAGTCACGAAATGTGTTTCGACCAGAATCTGCACATATTTGTTCATTTCTTACTGCATAAGTGTAAGAGCAGCCAAACAGAACCAAGAACAAATATTTAACTGTATGAATAAATTGCCATGTTACCCTACAGTAAATTAATCTTATATTGTGACTTAAATTTAGTGCCCTTCATTTAGCTCTAGTGTAGGGATTTGCTCTGTATTACAGAGATTTGACACAGTACTGTTACATAAATGCAAGGAGATGCTGACATTTATAGTGATGCCCTGTTATGTGATGCTTAGTCAAAGTCGTCAAAGTTATGTGTGATGGCGAGTGCTTCTGTCAATGAGTGTTAGCTGAGTGTGTGATTTGTTTCAGCACACGTCTTAGGCATCCATGCATGTGTGGCAAAAACTGTGTCATTGAATATTCTCTGTTTATTGTTTTATTCAAATAAGTTTTTGGAAAGAAAAAAAAATGCAGAGATTCATTTCCTGGGTATCACACTCAGTGTTGCCACCCACAGGGCCAGGACACCGGCTGAGTGATGTCTCAGGCTCAGTGGTACTGTCTGCCCCAAGTTTGGTTGGAGATGCTTATGGAGGTCTGGATAGTGAAGATGGGGCAGGCACTGGAGTGGACAGTGCCATTTTTCAAGTGCCACGCATGTAAGACTACTTGTGGCTCCTTATAAGCATGTTATGCATTAACAGTGGTTGAGTAATACACAGTATTTAGTTGGTATTGTAAATGATCTATTATAATCTTTTTAGTGAATAAAAGTGTGCTTATATATTAATTTATTTTCCTCACAGCGGCAAGACTATTCCTAACGGCACAGACAAAAACCAACTTGAGACTGCAGAAAATGAAGGCAAGCTCTAGCAATGTCACTGTTTTCAAATGTTTGCTTTCTTGGTTGCAGGGCTCCCCCTGTTGGATGTTTTGTATAATGACACTTTCTGAAATGTCTTTTTGTAACCAAGCCACTTAATTAATTACCTCTAAACTGTGTTGCTAATGATATTATTAAGTTGTAAGTTCAAACTGTCAGCTAAGTGCTTATTGTCAATGAACAATATTAACCCAGAATAATGACTTGATGCATGGCTTGGGAGAGAAGGGGATGTCATGCTATCCTACCTGCTGTTATATCTACATTTCATGTAGCTCAGGTGTCATGATGCCTCCCTTCCATCTCTAGTTTCAATTTGTAACAAAGAGCACAAGGTCATTTTAGGGTATAGCCTGGCAGCTGTTGCACAGATGAGGGTCAAGAAGTCATTTCCATGGTGCCTGACAGCTAATTTACCAAATTTAAATCAGCTTGGCTTGCAAATGTAATTATCTCTAGACACTTTAGAATTGATGAGGCCCATGTTTGTTTAACTGTAAGCTAAGGTGTATGTCTGTGTGTGTAAATAAACAAATATATATATATATGTTAGCATGGGGTGAACTACCCTGGGGACCCTTACTAGATGCATGCACTGGCCTAGTGTTCTAAAGACAGTACTGCTGCCACTACATTACACAAGTAACACAACTGTAAGAATCTGTCTGAAGACTTTCTCTTTCATGTTTTGTATGTTAGCTGGTAAAACACAAGTAATGGGGGAGATCAAGGTTGCTCTCAAGAAGGAGGTGAAGACAGAAGGGGACCAGCTGGTCTTGGAGATCCTTCAATGCAGAAACATCACTTACAAGTTCAAAAGCCCAGACCACCTACCAGGTGTGTAACTAATGTGCACTGGTGTACATGCATAAATCGAAGTCTGCTGTGTGTGCGTGCATGTGTGTGTGTGTGTGTGTGTGTGTGTGTGTTTTAACCTCAATAGTCCTATTTTTATTCATCTATATTAATCATTTATCCAATTTCCATCCAGATCTGTATGTGAAGTTGTATGTGGTGAATGTGGCCACCCAGAAGAGGATCATTAAGAAGAAGACAAGAATTTGTCGACATGATAGAGAGCCTTCTTTCAATGAGACCTTCAGATTCCCCCTAAACCCAACTGGACACTCCATACAGGTACCGTACAACAGGAACCTAAACGACTCTTAAAGTCCTGCTACCTGTCAAATATGATAAATGAATGCATTCGAGTACAAGTAATGGATTACTCGTTAACACTCTGCCCAACTTTGCTGGATCAGCTAGTTGTCGTGCTTGTAGCATTCCAAATATGTGTTGCCAGCAGAGAAGTTGTCGAGTGCCCTCTGGTACTCATAACATGGTTAGAGGGCGTTTCTCCCATCTCTTCTCTACGTTTTAAATTTTCATTTATCAGCTGTTATAAACAGCTAGTATTGTAACAATTTGTTTGCACCTGTGAATAATCATACTGGTTAACATGCTTTTTACCTGTGCATGAGCTACGAAGGTCTTTATAGATAACAAGTTGACCAAATGTTTTTTCTGTCCCATGTACGCCCAGCTTTTCTTGGTGTCTAATGGAGGGAAGTTCATGAAGAAAACCTTGATAGGGGAAGCCTACATCTGGCTTGACAAGGTGGACATGAGGAAGAGAGTGGTCAGCTGGCACAAGCTATTCGTCAGCTCCACTCAGACCAACCCCTGAGCACTACACCAAATAGATGCAGGTGGAGATGCAGTAGCTCAGCCAAGACTAAATGCAGAGTGCTTAGTTCAAAGATGTGAGCTGACAAAAAAATGGATAAGAGAAAAAGAATAGGAGCAAATAAAAAGATTCCTTTAATTTATTTCCTCAGTTTATCAGTCATAAAAGAAAGATTAATTATGTGCTACTAACATTGCAATTATATCAGTCCAACACTGCCAGCACATATCCATCTCTTCCCATTTCAGGTCTCTGCTGATTTTGGATTTAACATGCAAACACAAAAGCAGGCACTGATAGATACTCAGCAGCAATATGGCTTTGAGGGCAGTGACGTCTTTCTTACCACAGTTCTATTTCCACAATCCACATGAGACGCTGAGATGTGATTCTGCACTACTGAACAAACATATCTAACAAAGGGAAAGATGAAAAAAAAAATAGAATCGTGGAATTAATTTTATTTTCTTCATATGAGAGACATGGTTGTGTAATGATCGTGACGTGTGTGGACGTAAGTGGTCTTGGAATATTAAATGATGAAGAAATGCATACATTTTTGTACGGTATTCTTTCAGTTTCATGTAAAAAGGGTAAAAATAAAACACGATAAAAAAAAAGCTAATGTAGAACTGAGTCAGACAGATGACCTTTGCTGTGGGATGAAGATTAAATGTACAGCACTTCTGATTGTAGATATCCCACATGCAGGTTACAGAGCATATCAGAGAATCACATTGTACAGTGTGATGTTTATATAATATACACAGATATCAGATGCAGAATATATCTAAATATAATATAGAGCATAAGAGTTGTTCTCTTGTCACTAGATTATATATATAATATGATACAGATAAACAGACTTGTTAGATTGAGGCTGTGAGTGGCGCACTGACAATCCAGTAATCTATGGTGTAGGCAGTCACAATAACAATTATGTGAATGTGGACCTATGTGAGCTCAAGGATGTTCATAATCATGTTCAGTAGCTCCTTTGGTTCGCTGATCACACTAATGCACCACTATATTGAACAGGGCTGTGACAGAATAAAAATACAATTCAAAGTCAAGGACAACCTCGAGTTACAGATTACTGTTTTACTAATGTGATATTCTTAGAAGAGGTTAGAATTAAAATAAAAAATAAAAAATGAACAGCAACTGCTGTGTTGAATGTTAAAAAGGACAACTGTGGAGGATGAGTTTAACACATCTGTCTCAAGTGTACAACATTTTGCTTTAAGATTGTTGTAGTGGCTCAGAGTTTGCTAATATTTTTTTTTTTCTGTGTGGTCCATCCATTGCACGTGTAATTCACACAAGTCGTGTCAAAATCCCGTGTAGATCTGCAACTGTCATTACCTCACCGTGACAGCCCTGCTGTCCGTGTGATCGTGAATCCCTCTGGTCTGAGTTTTCCCTGAAAATAATTTCAAAATGAAGAAAAAAATGCATTACCACTCCAATGGCAAGGTTCCTTTGTGTGTCTGGCTGTACTGTAAAACACTTAACTATTTTGTGTCAGTGACTCCCATTACAACACATTGAACCAGCCTCTTTCACTGCCTGCAACCAAAACACTCAGGCCCACTGGCGTACAGTGATGTATAGGATCAAATGAAAGCATGGGGCCTAGTCTCAGTACTACGGTGTGAGTAGGTGACCCATGTATTTATCTGTAGTCATCTTCTAATGTTTTGTCAGCTTATGTACAGAATCAAAAAGTGACCCTCAGAACTACTGTCAGTGTCTTTAGACAGAGCCAATGCAACTGTTTCGAATATATCGCCGGAGGCTACAAAACACACTTAGAGCAAGATGTCACTTATCACTTATTTTAATAGAAGCAAACAAAAAAAAAGTGAGTATAGTAAGTTAGGAAACATGGCTAATTTTTCAAAGTTGATAATTATTTTTCTTGTGCCAACCATGATTTATGCTTAAATTCTTAATAATTATAATGATTTATTAATTTTTTTTTTTACATTACAGCTCCATCGGTTTGTTTGAAGTAATTCTATGCAACATATATGTTTGAATGCATTTGTGTTTTTGGAATTAAAATGTTTTATCCGTGAACATATGTTCTTAAAATGTGTCTTATAAGAAAATAACTTTAATTTGTACATCAGCGGAAGAAAATAATAAATACTCAGATTTTTTACTGATTTTAATATATACTGATGTTAACAGCTGTTAACATCTACATGGATCTTGTGCACTTTATCATTGCGTTGTCTCATTTCTTCCATCGCGACATGCAGGATTACGTGTTTTGTGTTTATGCACTGAAATGAACTGAGTCACGGTGTATGTGGTGGCAGGAAATATTGTGGTGTGCATTTTGTATCTATGTGGCAAAAGAAGAACATACAGACATGTTGGGGTTCCTAAATAACATGCACAATCTGGGGGGGGGGTCACCCTAAACTGCATCATGCTCTCAGTGTACTTAAAAGTTAGCGTACACGGTACAGTAAATACGACATATAATCTTGATGCTCAGTCATGACTGTTTAACCCCCCGTGTTTCATTAGACTTCATCCAAGCTAAATACTGTTTGTTTAGATCAGCTGTTGCCTGTTATCGTGAAACCATTCATTTGTTGTTGTTCTGAGGGGTGTGAATGTGACTCAAGTTGTTTGACATGTGTACATAAAGTGTTTATTTTCTACAAAGACTGAATGTTTATATTGTCCAAAGTTTGAGCATGTGAGTGTTGGAAAAAAAAAATCACAAAAGACATAATAATTGTACAGCAATTCGTGTCTATAGTTGTATAAGGGGAGTTGACTGTGTAATCAAAACCTGTGCTGTCAACCAATGACTATGTGTGCAACTACGTCCTGTAAACTGCTGAAACAACACAAAGGGAAAAAAGAAAAAAAAAAAACTACTCAACTTCAATAGTTGTCTGAAACTTTATGTTTTGGATGTTGCATGTTTTGTTGATGGTTTGTCAGTATATTTTGCCTAAAGATTACGTTCAAAAAGAGAGAGAATATGTATAGATTTATCTGTATGCTGAGTGTAAAGAAATATGCTTGTAAAATTGTCTTGTTTTTCACTCAGTGTAAAAACAAAGCATATACTGTTATGGTTTTGTGGTTGTACACAGGATGTGTTGAGATATGCAAATCGTGCTGTAAAAAAAATCAGCGTTTCCCCTGAGTCTAAAGAATAAATATTAAGAAGAGTTATATTGCACATCCGGAGTTGAGCTTTGTTCTGTTAACAGCTTATTTATTTTTACTTTAGAAAGAACGTTTTAAAGTGATACCAGGCCTTGTTCATTTAATTATTTTAAAGAAAGAAACTCGCTTTCTGCAACCGTGACAACTTTGCTCCTTCTTTTGGAGCAGCCTAATCATTATTTGTTAATTAGACCTGCCTAAAGGCACATGAATTCAATTTCTGACCCTCTGTTCTCTGTGGACCCTACGCTCGTGTTCTGGAAATAGTAACCAGCATTAAGTATGCACAAGTTGACATCCTAGTGCCAAAAGCTATACAAATTGCACCATGGTTCCTTTGAAATGGTTTAGAAGAGCTGAGTTTGGAGTATAACACATAGACTTTCTTCCATCTAGACCTATTTTTAACATCCCATTATGATTTCTTCTCATCAAGATAATGCAAGATGACTTTTGTGTCGTTCTTTATGTCTATTTTTTATTTAAATACCCACTTTCTTCTTAAATTGTCTTTTTTGGGGTGGAAATATTATCACCATCCATACAGCTTTAACTGCAGCTAAATATTTGGGGACTGGATATTTTTACCTGATTGATTGCTATGACAGCAGAAGCTGGAACTGGGATGACAGGTCTGGAATTAGAATGTCAGGCTTTGGTCAAACCTTTGATGCTTTATTTAGCTGTAATTTCAAGGTATGGCCACTGTGAGGCAGAATTGACTCAAGCTAGCATCTGGGGACAGGCGCTTGGCAGCAGACTGCAGCTGTAAAGAAAACTTGCATGGTTAAAAAAATTGGGTGTTATTAAAACATGACCATCAAAAAATTAGAAAGTTGAAAAAAGACTATCATTAAATGGGTCTTAGGAAAGAAACTCTAACATTACTTTTTGACATGGAAATATAAAATTAACTGTAAGGTGATGCAAATAGGATTTTAAGGGTCAAGAATGCAGAAAAATAACCTTTGTTTAAAAACACAATATTGAAGCAGTGAATGAAATTATATTTTTCAATAATTTTACAATAATGTTATCAGGAATTGCATTATTATGGATTCATTATTTAGCTGAATAAATTTGAATTTTGAAATTATTTATTTTGCCATGATGTGCTTTATTTAGTAAAGTAAAAAAAAAAAAGTTTTATATTATAAATTTGTCCACTAGGTCACCAATTTACTGCTTATAAGTCTCATCTTTGAAAATTAAACATTAAAACAAATAGACTTAATTGCAGTTATTTCTCTCTCTCTTCATTTGCTCTCAATAAATGACATTACATATGTAAAGATTTTCACCGTGAATATTTCATTCATCAATATCGAATGTGACTTTAAGTGTCCCCTTAATCAAATAACTGAACTGATTAAATCTAAAGAAACGCATGATACATTTATCTCATCTATGCTACACCTATGTTCAAATGTAAATGTGCATGGTTGTGGACACACTTATTAAACGTCCAGCCGTTACTGTATCTGCATGCTACTGCATACATGCAGAAAAGGAGGAGAGGGGAAAAAAGACTGTACTGCACTGGGTTTATTCTTTAAAGGTATTTCTAGTCATTTTAATACATTACCTATAGGTGGCAGTATCCTCTGTCAAATAATCTTAGACCCAGTACAGCTGCTCTTTGACCAATTCTGGTTCTGCACATTATTTACTTAACATCATCAGGTTGTTCTCTGATGTCAATATTAGCTTTGAGGCTAATATTCACAAAGGATATTCTGTATTGTATGAAGATATTTTCTGTAAACTCCTCATGTGGAGTAAAGAAAATAGATACAAAAAATACATTTTAAAAGTAAATTATTTATTGTATATATTCCAGTTGTTTCAGAATATATGATAGAGTGAATCATCTAACTATACTATATGGGCTATAGTACACTTGTATTCAGACAGAGATACACTGTTCCAGGGTCTGTCTGCCAGATGCCAGATTTTATTCTGCTCTTTTTTCAGTGATTATTTCTCAGACTATGTGAGAAGGTATGTAGCAGTGACTCCTTTTTCAGGGTGTAGTGTGAGATACTTGAAGTACTGAATGGGATTGTTTGCAGAGGAGGCCTCCATCTCTCCATCCTCTCCACACTGCTCTTTTCTCCTGTCCAGTTCTCAATACTCACGCCCATCCCATCAGCAAGCGCATCTGTTTCTCTTCTCCTTTTAGGAGAAATGAGGGTGAAAAGAGGTATTAAGGGGAGAATTTGGGGAAGGTGATGTCACGAGGTATGAAGGATGAGAACAGTGAAGAAATTGAAGGGGTAAGAGCAACAGTTCAGTACAGTAAGAGCAATGGATAGGTGGGGAGGGAGAAACAAAGAGAGACAGGGGAAAAAGGAGGAGGGGCGGGTGAGAGGACAAGAGAGATGGTGTGTGGTTGCCAAGCAACAATTGATAACCAAATCCCCAAGCACCGTGCTTGTGCTGCCCTGCCCTCCCTCCAGGCTTGAATTACACACACACATGTGCAAACACACACGGGCGCTTTCATAGGTTAGGTTTAATGTTTTTGCGTTATTATTCAGTTATTCGCGGTAGTGATGGCAACAATAATTTAAAATCTCAACAACAAAAAATGACTGCAGTCGTGCAGGAGTTTGCATATACCTAACTTTTGAATCTCGTTGGGATGCGCAGCACATCTTGATGAATTCAATATTAAAAAAACAGTGATTGATGGTACTGAGATTTATTGGGCTCTTACTGTACTTTGCTGGTAACATTTTACGTGTGCACTGGATGTGTGAAATCAATACAGCTGTCGGCCTAGTAGTCATTCTCATGTGGGACAGTTAGTCTGCTTGCTGTCTAGGATAACTGGCAGCGACTGTGCAGTCAAAGGCAGTAAATTTTGCCATACCTCCACACTGTAGGCAATGATGAAAGGTTTTGAGGTATTTTAAAGACTAAACCCTCAACCTGTATTTCCCTGCATGTGGTTGTGTGGGTGGTACCCCATTTGGTCCTTTCCATTTTTTTTAAAATTCAAACTGAGGTTATAAAAATAACAACAAAACTGATATATTTGCTACTTAAGCTGCCCACCTGATGGCAAGCGCAGACACGGTGCTTTTTGGATTGAAAAAAGGTATCAAAATTTATTTGGAAAGACTGCAGAAATTATGCTGTTTACTTGCTATATTTTGACACCATAATTTAGCACAAAAAGTAAGGAAATTTTTGTTTGGTCAGTTATTTCCTTGCTGTAACAATGTTTCTTGGCAATAAATCTGATATCATTGGAAAGCCAGTTTATTCCCCCTTAAATGTAAAGAAAATGCATTTGTGGGGGTGGGTGTGTATGGGGTGCGCCCATGAAAAACTTGCCAAATCTTCTCTGCCAGCTAATTCTGCTATTCACTCTTGTTTGGTGAAGTTTATTGGATTGCATGATTGAAGTCTGAAGAAACAAGACCTATTGTCAATTTAACAATTTATTCATTTAAATAAAAAGGAGCTTCAGAAGCATGTGGAAGAAGCATACACAGCCACAACAGCCTGGCATCTCCTCATCATGCTGGTCACCAGCTTGGTCACACACTGCTGTGGGATGGCATCCTATCTTTAATCGCCATTTGTTGCAAGTCAGCCTATGTAGTTGTGTTGGTCACTCTGGGATAAACAGCATGCCCAGGCTGATCACACAAGTGTTCAATGAGATTGAGGTCAGGACTGCAGGCAGGCCATTCCATCCTCGCCATCCTCTCCACTCCCAAATTCTGGAGGTGGTCTCTGATAAACCCTGCTCTGCAGGGTTTGTTGGCATCTTAAATGATAGAGTTTGGTCCCAGACCGTGGTGATGTAAGATTACCACTAGTTGCAGAATCTCATCTTGATATCTCTCTACATTGAGATTGTCTCCAATGGTGACAATCGTGACTGTCAGCGCCTGGGGTTACCAGAAGCTCCAAACAAGACTCAGTATCAGAATAAGCTGTTTGGCATTGGCAGAGTAGATTTGGCAGGTTTTTCATTGGCTCAACCCTCATACTCAACTCTGCTGCTCAACCCAGAAATGCAGTTTCCTTACAAATATGGCACCATTATAAGAGCAATATTAGATTTATTGCCAAGAAGCATTATTACAACAAAGAAATAATTGGCAAAACACATTTTTTGTGTGCTAAGTTTAGCTTTTATTATAATTGCCTACAAAACTACAGTGTTTTCCCTAATTGCATTAGGTTAATTAAGGGACAGAAGAGAGAGAACAACTGAGAGAGAGAGAGAGAGAGAAAGAGAGAGAGAGAGAGAGAGAGAGAGAGAGAGAGAGAGAGAGAGAGAGAGCGAGAGAGAGAG
>JAVDPK010002051.1:98274-129448 GCA_034780415.1 Cichlasoma orientale
TGTGTGTGTGTGTGTGTGTGTGTGTGTGTGTGTGTGTGTGTGTGTGTGTGTGTGTGTGTGTGTGTGTGTGTTCATGCGCGCATGCCGCTTCACCTTTGGAGACGATCACAGCTGAGTTGTGAAATGGAAGTTAATGAGAACATCTCTATCCTATACCAACCTGCTATCATTCTCATACAGTATTTATGACAGTGTCTAATTGTGCATGTGCACTCAAATACACTTCCACGTGTATATCAGTGCAGCATTCAGTACACGGTAAATAAATGCATGTACAGTACCAGTCAAAAGTTTGGACACACGTATCCATTCATATGAATGGGTGTGTCCAAGTTTTTGACTGGTACTGTACATGTGTAGGGTCGAATTATCCTAACAAATCACTGTATCGCCTCATACATAATGTCTTAGGTTCTTGACATTCATACAGTCATCATCCATGGCCACTTTATTCTGGTGGCACAAAGTGAGTAATGGAAGAGGATGAGACTAAGGCACTTTGTGGCACAGTGATAGATGTACCATCAGTACACAGAAAGTTAAAAAAAAAAGAAGATAAGCATCAGGTGAGCAATTTTAACTCAAGTGAGTGGGTACCATCTTTGGGTCTGTTGTTTGGTTGCTATTATATGTACATCAATGGCACCAGCAGGCTGGAAATGATTAAAGCTCTTTGAGATACAGAAAAGCATGCTGGTCTTAGCTACCTCCCACCTCTCGCCTGTCCACTCACATCACTGTCACTAGTCACAACAATAACTGACACTTGTCTGATTGGTTGACTTCATGTTTGAACTCTCTGAAAGCAATTGTATTAGCTGACATTCAGTGACACGTGCTTTATTAGATGACATTGTGTTTGTTTCTGGTGATCTGGGTTTGATTGGTTGACATTTTGCCCGACCCACACGAGTGATTCTCTTTGACCTTGTTTGTTTTGGCGTAATGTGACCAGATGGTCTTTTTAGATGGTAGATATAAGACAGCTTGATGGACAGTTTAATTGAAATGCATGCAATGTCTTTTCTAAACTGGTTATATCTCAGTTATAAGATTGGTTGTGTGCATTGTTTTGTCCCACAGGATTAAAGAATGGGTTGATCAGATGCAGAAGGAGCTTGTTACCCTGGCAGACACAGCCACAGCTGGAAAGAGCCTCACTCAGGTATAAACACCAGACTGACTTCATGTATGCATAAAATCAGATCATAATCCTTTTTCTTAACATTTAAGTCAAGTCCTTGTATTTAAATGTCATCACTCTTAATTTTCTGTGAAAATATTTATCAGTAACTAAAACAAATAAATGTGTTTTGTTTTGTTTTTTGTATTAAATCAGCAATTTTATTTGTCCTTGTCCATCTAGATTTTTCTAAACAACCAGCACCTCTACACTGTGGAGCAAAATGATGCGGAGGAGCTAGTGGCCAGAGCAGCCAGGAACATAGAACAGCTGCTACACAAGAGGTCTGCTGCCTTGGAGGTAAAATTCCCTCCTCTCAAAGGAACCAACTGTCAGTTTGCAGTTTGTTTGTAGCTTCTGATGCTGTGCAGGACAAACTCTTCAAGTGCCACGACAGAGAGCAGTTTTCCATCTGTTCTTCTTTTAGACTTCACCATGGATATTAAATAATCAAAATGTGACAGTAAAAACACTGAAGATAAACTTAAGTGCATTAGCTTTTTGGTGACATGGGGCTGTTTGTGACATTCAGTCGTTGTAAAAGTGAAGAATAACAGGGGGTTTCTGATTCAAGTCAAAATAGCAACAGGAATTCACTTTTAATTCATTTCAGATCGGGGACAAAAATCATCACACGGATAAAAGCAATTTGAAAAAGATGATGAGAAATTAAATCACTTTAAACAAACATAACACCCTGTGCTATGTTTAGATGTTGTGACAGTCACAAAACTAAAAGCAATTAGATACAATCGCTTTCTGTTTTATGCAGAACAGCATATGTCAGAAGATATAAACTGACACACGATCATGTAAAGTCACGATCATGTGAAATAAAGTCATTAAAAAAGGTTAACCATATGCTGCCAGTGATGCAAATTAAATAAAGTTTGCTGAATTAAGTGATGCATAAATGCACCAGACTGTGATGAAGAAATGATTGGCCATATGCTCTTTGAGACAGAAAAGAGATTTAAATGTTCAGATATATTACTGGAAATACATCTGCTCTTTCTTGACTGTTTGCTTTCAAAAATAGTCACGCACACTTCTGATAGTTCTTTTTTTTTTTGATGAGAGAATCTAATTGAAAGATTTGCAATCTTGAAATGAAAGTATTGAGACTGATTACTTGTTTGTTTTTTAGGTTATTCAATTTTACTGTATTCACATACAGTAAAATTCAGTTGAATATCTAATAAACACACCTACCAGAACTACCACACTTATATTATGGGGAGAAATTATACATTATATGCCAAACTGAATGATAATTTTTTCCTAAAGTAGAGCACAATATATAACTGTAATGGGATTATTGAGTAAGCCACGAATAGTTAAGTCGAATAATTCACAAGTTATTGCCCAAAACGTAACACATTATGTTACATTCACACCACCATCTGTGTATTATCCATTTGTTTGCAGCTTCGTCTGGCTAAGTTTTCCAAGTGTGGTTGCTGCTTCTTTGGTCTAAGTCCAAAGCTTTTAAATGGAGTTTCATTCAAAACATTTTAAGGGGTTTTAGCAACAGGCTGTCTGGTGCTTCTCCATACCTAGTTGTTTAACTAACAGTTAGTCAGAACAGCCGTTTGGAGTTTTTCATGTTGTCACAATCTAAACCCGAACAGTGTTTATCACATCTTCTTGTGATCACTTCAGAACCAACTGTGATATGTGCATAAAGATATATGAATCTTTTTTTGCTCAGTAGTAGAGGATAGATGCTGAATGTTAAAGGAACAGTGAGTGAAGCATATACTTGAAAGAGCAGAAAACAGGGACTGAGATCTTTCTTCTTTCGGACTGAATGTGGTAATGAGAGCCTCGACCCTGGGGATTTTCTTCCCTCAGTTTCTTTCTTTCTTTCTTACACACACACATATATATATATATATATATATATATATTTTTTTTTTTTTTAGGTCAGATATTCTTATCTCTACTAGGAGTTTGAGCTGTCTTTGAACACCACTTTGCCTTTTTAAGGCCTTACCATTGTTGTCTTATTAGTAATGGAAAGGGATTGTTTATGAATGTTCATAAACTTGTGTCTTGCCAAGTGTCTGTCTTGTGTTTGTTAAATAAAGACACTCATGTTCTTATCATTTTTCCAAGTGCTGGTGCCATAAGACGCGTAAGCAGCAAAGTGAGAATTGGCTCTAGTGCATGGACAAGTGATGGAAGACAGCAATGGCTGTAAGACTGGACAATGCTACTGTGTATTTTTTGTGTGTAGAGTTCATAAGGGCGGGTGGTGGGTGGGACATCAGTTTGATGTTGACAGCTGATCCAACCCCCACACATTGATAACGTCTCACTCTTTATTATTTCTCACTTTCTGAATAACCTCAAGGCACACCGATATTGGATTCTTTGTCATGAAATGTATGGATGAGGAGATAAATGCATCCTGGCAAAAACAGGCAAGTCAACATGAAAATAATGGATATGTGGATTGATGGACAGATAGACAATGAGCAATTTGGAAATAAAGAAGGCTGGCTCTAGTCTTTCTAATACTTATAGACCCCATACAGTAGCAGTGACAAGAAACACCAGGAAACTCAAATCAGAAGATGATATACAGGAAGCAAAGAGTCCCGGCAGATTTCAGTTGTGCTTTGAGATTTTTGCTGACCAATCTTCTAAGTTAAAGGTGGGCTTTTGGCTTTAAACTTTATTTGCAAAATGCAGGAAGCGAATCTTCTTTGCAACTGGGACTTCCTTTTTTTGTTCAGTGCCTTTGATATGAAGTGGGGAGTGACTCGCAATGTCAATATAATTGGAGATTGCCCAAGGCACTCAAGCCATTTTCACTTACTTGACAACTGCTTTCAAACTTTCATCCTCCAGTTGGCTTCTGTCTTTCTCTTTCTTTTGTCTTCTCTGTCTCTCTTTATCTGATC
Source organism: Cichlasoma orientale (assembly GCA_034780415.1). Lineage (NCBI taxonomy): Eukaryota > Metazoa > Chordata > Actinopteri > Cichliformes > Cichlidae > Cichlasoma > Cichlasoma orientale. The sequence goes on from JAVDPK010002051.1 coordinate 102,367, forward strand.
TCTAACTCTGCATGATGGATGACCTTCCAAAGGCCACGGTTTACCTGGCCACAGGTGTGTGAAACGAGTGTCTGTTTATGTATGTCTGCTCATACTTTCATAAATAAGCGTGAGGCAGAATATAACATGCATTATTAATGTGTACTTGGCTGAACACTACTAGGAGAGATCACTTTGTCAAAGATTTTACACTGGATAACGTGGTGTAGGCCCAATGGGGAACACACACACACACTTACACATGAAAACATTCATTGTTCGGATTGTCCACTTGACCCACCCACTATATTATCATTTGCTACATAGAACACTCAATAGGGGATAATGGCAGACAGCTGTTTGATAGGGTTTAGAGACTGTACTATAGTCACTTACACAAGCATAAGCCAAAGAGCCAAAGGACCACCAACTCCCCAATAAATTTATCTGACCTGATCACATCTTCGCAAAAACAGCATGATGCTGTTCTACTGTTTTATAATTCTACTTGGAATGATATTATTTTGAAAATGTTTGTTAAATATGATTTACCACTGAGTGAAATTGTGCGATACTCTCCAGACTGGATTTACTTGCTTACACATGCACATCTCTCCCTAGTACATCTTCAGCTCTTTATCTGTTTCTTTAATGCCTGACTTCGCTCTAATTAAAGCCTCAATTACTGATACAGTTGAACTGATGTTACAAGACACAAACTAACAAACATTGAAGAAAGACACTGATGCACGTTCACACGTCAAACTAATGGCGGTTTATAGAAAATTTCTTTGTTTAATACACTGTTCATTCAGTGCCTTGTGATTGTGTGGGTTCCCACTTTTTTTTAGATGTTCCCATGATGTTTTTAAACATCTGGCTGTGACAAAATTTGTCAAGTAGTTTTCTTATGACATAAGGACTATGTCAAATGAACTCAGATATACACATTACTTGGTGAGGTTACATTTTATAAGGGCTTAAAGTCCTTATTTTAATAAATAAATTACTGCCTGACACAGCTGCACATTGCAGTACATGTATTTACCCACCGTTTTTATTCCTGAAGTACAAGCTTTTTGTACTTTTTTGTATCATGCAACACCCAGCTGGGCACAAACATAGTGGAAACGTTTCTGCAAACCCAGAATGGACCTGCACCGTATATGATTGGCTTCAATGAGGGGTTTTACAAGTTTCCAACAGTTTGATATGAAACTCTTATCTAAACCAGATGCAGAGTTTTGGTGGTGCAGGCTGAGCATTACTTTAAGTAATGCTGCGTACTGGCTGATTGTTAGATGCTTGCTCTTTGAAGGGGTTATTCCTGCACCTAGAAACCACATTTTTAGCTGCAGTTATTTGTTTTTACTTGAACAGTCTGCATGGGGTAAATGTGTGTCTGCAGTATGTGTGTGTCCGCACAATTCCTCTCTTCTCCTGAGGTGAAGGACTCTATCCTGTGACTAATGAGCCACTCCACAGCATTACTTTAGAGTGATCCCTCAGCCTGAAAAAACAAAATTCTACAGGACACAGGTGGTGGTGCGTGTACTTGTATGTTTGTGGGTTGATGTCTATTTGCAAAATAGCATGTCTTCATTTTGCAATGTTGGCAACATGTGGAACTCCCTTACAGAAGAGAATTTAGCAAAATGTGGGTGAAAGAACTAATTTGCTTTTTTTTTTTTTTTAAATCGGCAAGCAGGTACAGAAGGAGCACTGCCCAAGCCCTACAGCATGACCTCCAGCGGGCTACTCACATGCATGTTTCTGACCAGACTGTCAGGATCAGACTCTTTGAGGGTGGCATGTGGGTCCAACGTCCTATAATGGGACTTGTGCTCAGAGAGCAGCATCGTGCAGTTTGACTGGCATTTGCTAGAGAACAACAGGACTGGCAGGTCTAGCACTCGTGCCAATTCTCTTTACAGATGATTTTGCATGCATCATAACGATTGCCATGGCGTCTGCAGACTCTTCCGTGCCTGTTGCATGCGCTCGGTGTGAACCTGCTCTCATAAAAGGAAAGACAAAAAGCAAAACTAGGGAAAAATCAGTCATGAAGGATAAGGAGAAAGAAACGGTCTGTACCCACCACCTGCAAAACCGTTCCATTTTGGGGGCTGTCTTGTTGTTGCCTTTTCAGTGCACCTGCTTTCGCTTTCATTTGCTGAAAGCTGAAATTGCTTCACCATGGGTTAGCCTTCCTTACTAGACAGATTTATGTCCCTGAAGTTTAAATGACTTTCTATTATATTGTTATTATCAAGTGTTCCTTAAGGCTGGTCATCTAAGTCAACTCTGGATTGTACAAGAAATAAATGTGTATAATGGTTACATATAAACAACACAATATGATATGGCAGTCCCATTTCTGTAGATTAAGCATATTTGAAAAATATGCTTAATCTACAGAAGCTGTACATCTACAGCTGTCTTTAGAACACTTCGCAATATTGTTAGTAAGATGCAGTAATAATAACTTTCAGACTGCAGTCACAGCAATAACTGTTTCATATCGCAGTCACACCTATAATAATGTCACACACAAGATTGCCATGGTAATGCTACGCAGTTCAATTATCCGGTTCCCTCTGTCTGAAGATGTGTGTTAAGTGTTTAATGTGTTATTTGTACATCTCTTTAATAGAGTCTTTGTACCCCAGGTGTTGGACCATATTTTTATTAATCTGCTGCCTGCTGTCACAATGTTATAATAATGAGCACAAGATGTGTTTATCTCTGTGTGTGTGTGTGTATGTTTGTGTGTGTGGGTGTATGTACCAATGTGTAATACAGTAATGAGTAACGGCTATGACACGATCAGAGATATCCCAGTCTCCAGAGCAGATGTTGCTCAACTTCCCATCTTCATTGTGCGCTGATCATATTAAGCAGGCAAAAGGTATGTGCGTGTGTGTGAGTCTTTGTCTGTGTGGCTGTTGTTTGTGTGATGACAAAAAGAGGGGGGGGGGGCAGTACAAATGGAGAATTCTAACTAGACTTATGGCAGGCCAGGGACAATAGTCTAATACATTAATCACCAAGAAATGCAAACTGTGTTGAGGTACAGCATTTTGCTGTCTAAAGATGCTCTTTCTTAACAATTAATACTGATCAGTATCAATTAAATGTGGCATGTAGCATTTTTCCGAATCAGTGTTTCCATACTATGTAATTATTACAGTAATTGAGATGAAACAAGGTAATTAGGATCAGCTCTTACACTAGCATGAGTGCATCACTTCCATTCTGCTTTCAGCCACTGTTACTACCATTCATCTTTTTGACACGTTAATTCTTTACAGATCAACTTTGTAGCACTTTTAAATGTACCTTTTTCACTGAAATGGGTACTAATCAATAGACATGTAAATAATGATATTTATTAAGTGTAATAAAATTAGTCAGTCTCATAATCATAGGTAGTAAATCATCAATACATTCAGTCTTTTCCTTTGACAAACAGACAGGAAATCTTAAAAAGTAAATAAATAAAAAGAAATGAAAATATTTTGCATATGCTAGAAAAATTTTAAATTTAGATGAAAGCATGAAGCATAAGCATGTAAAACGTTACATACTTCGGGTATCACCACACATAATAAAAAGACAATGAGGTATATTTCCCGACAACAGAAAATATCTTTAAAACACATCTTTCAATAATTTAAGATAAAAGATCAGTTCAATAGGCTATACCTCAGTATTAATTAGATGAAAATAAATAAGTGTTGTACTCATGATTAAATAGATATGACTAAATAGATGATTCTCCTTATACAGTAAGTATGGAGAAATCACAGGTCTAAACAGTACACGAGTGGCTAATTAATTCTCCAATAAGATTGTTAATAATCCTTATAAGATTAGGACTAGGATAGATTGTAGACACTAACTCTATGGACAAATAATAAACATACTTTATGCTACAGTCTAACCGTATCAATAATGTAACATTATTGTTCACGCTGTACGTTTTAGTGTGCTAGGAGTCTGCTTAAATGAAGCATGCACAGTTGGCTCCCATATAGTGCAGCGGCAAGTATGCAAGGTTGCTTTAGGTCAGAGTGATTGTAAATCACAATAGTCATTTGAGGACGTATGAGAGGCTTTGGCAGGACCCTCCAAGCAGTTGTGACTGCTCAGCCTTGCAGCACAGCTACTACGCTACAAGGACATTGCATTCTCCAAGCGGACTGGAAAGAAGGATATTAATGCCAGCTACTTATCCATGGTGTACACAATTCTCCATGTGTGTGGTATAGGCACACTTAGCGATGCATCTTTGAGATGCATGCATGACAACAACAACAACAAAAAAAAAAAATCCAGAGAAAAGTAAATGAGATTGGGAGCAGCTGTAGATTTACTCTGCCCATCAGCAAGGCTCTCCCATGGGTTTTCACAGCTGCAGATACCTCAGCTCTGTCTCTCTATCTCATGCTTTCTTCCTCCCTTTACCTATCTTACCTCCTTCTCTCTGGATGCTTCCATCCCTCCCACCCTTTCTGTCAGCCTCCTGCCCCGGTACACCCAGTGTTGTCTCCCCTTTGTTCAGATCCTGGCCTTTTGTCACATTTCTCTGTCAAACTGATATTTGAAATCAGTCCTTTGCTCTGACATCTCTCATTGCTTTATCATGCTCAGTCTGATTCTAATCATCTTGTTTCTTACTCTTTTTGTCCTCCTTATTCCTCCTTATGCATAAAGTATTTATTTTTTTAGACATGGATGAAGGTGTATTTGTTGGTCCTTTTCCTAACACAGAAACCCAGCCCATTGCTCAGTTAATCATCCATAACCCACCCAACTATATGTTTTTGTCATCCCAGTGTTCATTCTTAGCTATGTTTTAATGAGCTTACTTTGAAGGCAGTGATCATGCTGAGTCAGAGTATTGTTTTTTTTTCTCTCTACGCTGTCCTTTGTGTTAATACATCTGCTCATTAATTATGTCCTTCCCTCTTCCCTTTTCAGACTCATCGCTTTCTTTTTTCCTTTATTTTTGGTCACACCTCCCCCATTTTTACTTTCTCGCCATCCATTTGAGCCAGAGCTCATTATGGCAAGTAAAAAACAAGTATTTAGACACATCAGAACTGAGGAAGGGTAAGATAAGAGTGAATGTGGGTGTTAATGATCATTTACACTGTTACTACTCTTGTAAGCATTACTTTGTTGTCTGTGGGAGTGGGGCAGTGTGCACTGAACATCCTATTGATTTCAGTGTCTGAAGCCTTTAGACACACATGCAGACACACACACGCATACTCATAGGGTGTCTGGGATGCTCTGTGAGGTTTAGCAGAGCCTGTCTCATCTTCTCTGTCTATCCTTTAAGCTGTGCTCTGCTTTCTCACTAAATGCATGGTGGGCTGCCGGGCGGCCCTGGCAGAATGACAACTAAGAGTGGTGAGAGCAGGGCAGAAATATCTCTCTGTGGGACTAGCAGGACTATCCGGCACTCAGGTCAGCTCTCAATGGCAGTAGAACAATGATCCCATACATCAGTGACTATGAACAGTAAAATGCTGTATCTGCCCTATTTGGCTCTCTGAATATTGATATGCACAGCAGCTGTTGCAGTCATCACGAGGTCATTTTTTTATTTTCAGCTGGGATTAAAATACAGCTAACTAATATGTTTCAGTACTGCTTCCTGTGGATTTTATCGAATGTTTTTGCCTTAGACTCCATTATTCTTATGAACCTTCTCTTCCCTGTTCTCCCTGAAATCTCTGAACCGTCTAGTCCCCCTGAGTACAAGACCCAGTTTTAATGTTATGTTGAACAAAATGTAACTCGGTTTTTAGGTATACTTAGATAGCTTTTAGACTTTTAACCAGCTAAAACATTTTTCAGTGGGAGTCCAAAAACAACTTCTCTTCCCAAGAACTGTATGCCTAATTCCCATTCTCCCTGTATCCATGCAGCCCTCTGCTGCCTATTGTATGACTGCAGGGGAGTGATATCTCTTCTCAGGTCTCCAGTGGTCATGCACTGAAAGAGTGAGCTCATTATGGTGTCCAACTTTCACAATTAGTGAAAGTGAGACTAAACCATTAGCTCAGGCATGTTGCAGCAAGCAATCTATTAAAGTGCAAATTTGTGTGTTTTAGCAGAGTAACAGTGGCTTCTAATCAGTGGGCAGAGACAGCAATTTTCAGTAGCGCTAATGGATTGTTGTGTTCAGTCAGAGAGTTTAGCTGTCACTCACTGAGTGGCCTCTTCAAATCTAGATTCTGTAGTGCAAAGCACATTTGACTGTGTTGTTGCCTTCTTTGGGTAGACTGATAACCTTTGTGTGTATGTGTTTGACAGAAAAGAGAGATAGGGAGGGATACAAGCAAAATAGAAGGGTAATTAGGTATCTTTCCTCGCACACTCATTCTTACACTCCCTCCCCCATATCTCCCAGAGGGGAGTGGAGGCTCGTCAAAGCCCTGTCATGAATTTTTAACATGTCTACTCTCTTAGGAGGTGTGTGTAGATGTGTGTGGTTTTTGCATGTGCATGTTCACATACAGTCACACAAACCATTTCAGTCTTATATAATCCATTAATGTCACACAAATGGCTTAAGTATGATGTACTATGTATCAGGTGCTGAACAGCTGTTCCTTATACGCGTGTATCATACTGTATCTGATACAATGTTGTGCTGAGGGAGAAACCCAAAGGAGAGATCATATGGAGAGATCCATATGTTTATGGACCACTTTAGATGTGTGTTCCTGAATCTTTTTTTTTTATTGATACTATGCAAGCATAACATTTTATGAGCTATGGCCTGGTTTTATGCTTATGTGATAAAGCTCAGTTAGTGCTCTTGTGTTACGCTAACATGACGCGATGCTACGTTGTTGACATTTGGCACCTTGCAAATCTCGCCAGTAAATCAAGAACGCTCCATCTTTGCTCGGCTTATCTGCTGAAGGCATCTATGTCAAACTTAGCAGAGTCAAGCTACTCTGATGACTGTTGGTCGGTCTCATTTTGGGATCTCCCTGTTGCTAAGCAACATCATCAGGGGCACTAATGTCACTCTTATCTGTGACCTCATGATGATTTCATAAGTGCATCAGCATAGTTTTGAATCAGCCTCCACTGACTGCCACATATAGCAAAATATTGTTTTAAGTGTCAATCATGTCAAAGTACTCTAGAGCACCAAAAAAAAATAAAAAATAAAAAAAAATTATATATATATATATACCACTTTAACATTTGAATATACAGCAGACAACTAGTTTAATGTGCAAATGTGCAGTTAGTTCTTGGGAGTGCACAAAATACCAGTAGAATAAAGGCTTTCATGACCAACACATAATTTAATGTAGAAGAAAAACAAATGCTGTCCCTGTACCATGTGATGATGCTTATAATAAAAAAACAAGATACCTTATGTCTGTCTGCATTATGGAACTGCCAGTCAGACATGTTTTCAGATCACTACAAAAACTGCAACTTTAAGTAGAGTGTTTAATTTAAGTATGCAGAAACACTTTAGCGACTGGTGGTAGCTGGCGTCCAGCATTTGACTGTGATGCTTGCTTCCACCAGACACTCATAACTGGTAAACATGATTCAGCACTTGATGCAGTGATAGAACATGCTTTTTTTTTTTTCTTTTTTTTTAATGTACAACGTATATTGAGTGCAACACTTGTAATAATTTCACAGTTTTTCACTGTTTTGTGTTGGTCAGTGTGTGCATGTGTGTATAGCTGCAGTAGGGTGTATATTTAGCTGCTGACATCCAGTGTATAAGAGTTGGAGACAGGTCTGGAACAGAGCCCAGGACTGGAGGCCAAAGGAACGGGACTGTTGATCAAAATGAAACGATCGCCGACAGCAGACACATGGTCACAGACTCGCATACACGTACATGCCCACACTCAGTAAAAACACAAATTGACAAATACTATAAGCATCTCGTCCAAAGATGTATCCGTCCAACATGCCTGTTATACTTACTTGCACAAGCCAACAGATGGCTGTCAGAGGCGAATGCAGCTATAAAAACGTGAGCATGTAAAAAAAAAAAAAAAATCTGATTCTAATATTCAAAATGATTCTCTAAGGCTATTTTAACCTTGCTGTTGTGAAGGAAGGTTTCTTGCCCGGCTCTCTGCCTTGATTTCTGATTGTAATTTTGTTCTAACCTCTTACTTTTTCCTTTACTATCTCACTGCACATAGTATTACTTATGAAACTTGGAGCAAGATGTTTTAAAAATTGATGCAAAGCTTACGGTTAAATTAGTCCACAAATCAAAATTAAAATGTAGAAATAACATATCTGTCTCTCCTCTTTTTTTGAGCCGTTGTTTTCTTGTCAGCATGTTTCTCAGTTCTTTTCCAGAATAAAGAAGATGAAATAACACTTTGATAGATTATAAAGTAAGCGTCACCTTCAGTGTATAGTACTATTGGAAAGCAATATCTCAGTATGTTTAAAGATCAGAACGTGCATGCAAAATTTTAACCTTGTAATCAGTGATAAATATTTATTTCCCTGGATGTATACAGAACACATCATATTTTGTTCCCAGAGGGAAGAAATGTGCTATTATAGCTTGTACTTAAAAAAATGATTGACAGCCTTTTCAGTGGGTGAAATGAATTTATTTGTTCTTCACTTTAGTCACTGATCCATTTCTTGCAGCACTGACCCCAACTTTTTTTTCTTATTCAGTTAGCTCCATGTTGCACACTCGCCGTTGCACGCACACATTCAGGCACACACCCACACACTACTTTCTTACAGTACAACCTTTTCATTTTGACATTCTGACACTCTGTGGCGTGGCCTTTAGCGGACAGTGAGTGCTGCAAGACCTTGATAGCCCTGTGGTTTGAGCTCTGCAAGTGAGATCATAATCATTTCTCTCTTGTCTCTAGGGTGCTCTCCACTGTGATTTCTAACGCTCTCTTTTGCTCAGGTTTTCTAAAATGAGACAGATGTTTTGAAGGAGGGATACCTGGTGTAGTTTCCAGTCTAAATCCTTGTCATGTTTCACTTCCCAGAAACTGGCCACAGCTGCTGAAGAGTTTCAAATGAAGCATCAGTGGAAGGATGATTTTGAGGTAACAAGGAGAGAAAATACAGAAATAAATAAATAAAACTATGTACTGTACATATATGCACCTATTATTCAGTATGTATAGTATAGACACGGGAAAACATAAAGAGACACACAGATACACAAACGGTGATACATGTAGTCTGGATTTATTAGACATACAGTAATTTGATTGTGTGAATTGTCTTAGCATGCTTTCAGCTGTCATTAGCAGTGAGCACAGTTCCTTTTGTTAGCTGGTTTATTTCTCATTATACACTGTGTTATGATACATGCCCCTCATTTTCAATGACAGATACTTTGCCTTCTAAAAACACTGGCGGCAGACAATTATATGAGGAAAAAAAGCATTGCTCAGGAAAAATACTTGTCACTTAGACTGTTATTACATTGCTCTCAGTGGCAAAAAAAAAATGCTTACCTGGAGCATTGCAAATGGCTGCAGGGACAAAGGGACATATCTGAAATATGACCATATCTTATTTGTTTAAGTGAAAAGGCAGACTAGTGTCTTCATTAACAAAAAAACAGAAGAAACTAATGGCATAACTAATGGCATAATAACTGCTAACAAAATAAAGAACAGCTCAGAAATGGATTAAGCATTTAATGGTTACATAAATGTTAGGCTTCTTTGTGCAACACCCTGAAGCATCCAAAAAGCCTTATCCGTGCTTCTTTGTCACTTGTTAACAGGATGATGAAATTGCCTACTACAACGCAAAGGACAACGTGAGTGTGCTTTTTTCTATTCCTCTGTCCAGTTATAGGACATTATACATAGGTCATACATGCATCACTAATGTAGTTAAGCTACACAGCACCCCCCCCACACACACACACACACACACGTGCGCACACACACACGCACACTGTCTCATCTTGTCTCCTCGCCCTCATTTTACTCCTGCAAAATTCACCACATTTGTGCCTGTTTTCACCCGCACTCTCTCTTATTGCCTTAGCTTTTTACTGCAGCCCCCAGTTTGCTGCTTCTTGGAGCTTTTCTTCCCATGTAGCTACCTCTCTGTCATCCCTCCTTTCACCCTCTCTCAGGTGAAGAGGTCTCTGCCATGTTTCTCCTCTAATTGACAGATGAGATGTATGAGCTGACTAGGCTCTTGCTTTATTAGGAAGCAACTGTTCGTACTATCTCTCCCTCCCCCCTCTACCTCTCTCACCATCTCACTACCTCAGTCCCTCTCTACCCTGCTTTTGTTCATCTGTATCTCATCTTTTCTTCCCTGTCTCTATTGCTTTCATTGATGTAAATTGGCAAATGCACGGCAGGAGTTATAAATCTCCACAAGGGGCATAAACAGTCTGAGTATCTCCGGCTTCTGCTTCCAAATGAAGATGATAAAAGGAAAAAAAAGGAAGACATCATCACATAAACAGTCAATAATGCCTTTTTTTTTAAAGCATGGAGGGTGTGAAAAGTGCAGCAATGATAATATTATCAAAGAGAGGAGTTGTGGAGAATGTGCATTTAGACTGTTGTTAAAGTCCTGTTTTTTAAGTAAACCAACATTGCTTCAGTAATTAATATTAAAGTGTCTGGTATGATATCTTAGACCTACAGTCAGAGCAGCCAGAGCGATTGCTTTTTATCTCTTTCTTCCTCTTCAGCTGGATGCAAATGAGACCGAGGGAAGAAAGAACAGGATTCGACCAGACTTTCAAGAGGACCCCTCATTTAAACGTTTGACTGACTACAACCACACGGCTGTCCACATTCCCACTGACATCTATGATGGCTGTGAGTACATCGTCTCTCACACACACACACAAACACACACACATACCAGAGTGGTTACCATGGATACGCCTGACACACCAACCCATTATGAAATGTTGTTTACAGATTGTGCCTCTAGCAAACTTGCCCTTAGCTAAAAGATTGTTTCAAAAAAAAAAAGAAAAAACCTCACACACATAACACACTCTCCTGTAGTAATCCGCTGCCTCTTAGCAAAGCTGCCCGTCCTCAGAGTGTAAGTGAACAAAAGTCAACTGAAAGGATTTATGTGTGTGTTAATGTGTGCATATTTTCCCTTTTTTCAGGAACAATGTTGATATTGAATGTTTTAATTAAACATTTTAGTGGTTCTGCGGCTTTCAGTTTAATATTTAATTTGACCATAGCTACAAAGAGAAATTTAAAAAAATTAATTATGAACATAAATGTTGCAGTTTTCTAATGTCTCCAGAGAGTTCTATAATATAACTAAATATAAATTATATAGATACTGACTATAATAGATATATATTTTTTGCTTGATTAGATACTTTATACTTGCTATTCTTGTGTTACACTGTTACACATAAAAGAAAACAATAAAACAGTTTAACTACACTCTACACTGGATTGTAATTCTAAAACAACATCAGCTGCTAAAATATATCAGTGTATTCACATCAGCATTTTTACAACATAGAATGGTTCATTTCACTACACTGTTACAGAACCTGGTCCATTACCTGGCTAATACTTGTTGAAGGTTGGTGTATGTTTACTGGACATGAAAATAGTTTCTCTAAATGAAAAAAAGGGAGGCTTGAATGAAACCCAAAGCATCGTTCTACACTCATGATGTCATGATCTATGTGCTGGCGGAGAAATATGCTGATCTTAAGACCTGAGCATTACCTGATGGAGCTGCACAAATATCTGTGTCAGTCGCAGCAGACATTAAAAGTCTAGCCTGCTGGCTCACACTACAAAGCTCATGCAATATCCAATCGTGCCTGTGTGAAGATATAGCAGGTAATTGTCCGGTGGAATTGCCGTCTCACATCCTGCTAGAGTATGTCCGTGGTGAGAACATGTCTGAGGCGCAAGGCTTGTTGGGTACTGTTGGACAGCAATAGTCTGAGGAAGAAGAAACCATTAGCTGGTAACATGGATTGGGCGATATCTTATTAAAGAGTATTTTTGCCCTTTTTGTTATAAAAGTACATTTCTGATCATTTCATCATCATGTGGTGACATTTACCTTGAGTGATACAGCATAATTTAAATCTCGAGAGTCTCTCTGGCATTAGCACAGCTCAAGTTGAATGTCAGTGCCTGGCTGAATATCTTAAGTGTGGTCTGAATTATGTAATATTTTTAAGTGGCTTTTCCTTTTTCTATCTTTTAGATTTCAACTTCTGGGGTGATGTTCTGAATATAGTGTGACTTGCAATGAGAGCAATAAAGCATTAAGTGATTTGCTCAAGGATATGTCACTACAGTACGGTTCTTGAAGACCTTCAGTATCATTCTAGTCTAATTGCTTGTAGACTGGAATGTTTCTGGTTGATGTGTGTTTGTGGACGTTTACCTGTGTTTCCGTGAGAGATGTTTTCTGCGTGTTTGTGTTAAGATGTTCAGTAATTAGTGTAGTGGAAAGTAGTGCGTCAGCAGTGACTTGGAGGGACAGCAGGACGGAGTGACTTCCTCAGCATGGACTTCAACCTGCTGGGGAGCCGTCTGGCCCCAAGGTTACCTGCTTCACCTTGCTGCTGACCCCCAGACACAGGGGCAGAAAGAGGAAATGGGGATTGGAAAGGATAGCTGTCAGGTTTTGTTATCTGTGGGTGGACAAGCAAGTCTACTTTATTAGCATTTCTTTTGAACTTGCTGTGAATTTGTCAATTTTTCCCTGAGATCCCTGTCTGACCTTTAATCTGGGCCGGGTGCCACAGCTACTCACATTGCCTTTCTCTCAAGCATGCTGTTTATTGGTAGCCTGTAATGAGTATGCATAGATACGCTTGAGCTTCTGGGACCTACCCAGGAAGATGAAAGAAGCTATAGGTGTGTGTGTGTGTGTGTTTATGAATGAGAACTAAAACCTTGTGATACATTGTGGAGAAAAATCTCAAGAACCTGCAATTTTATTTTGAGGTTGAGACAATTTTTTTTTTTTTGATTTAGGTTAGAATTAGAAACACTAGGATTGTCTTGCTAATGAAAATTTATTTAAATTAACTAATATATTCAAAAAAGACCAATGTGAACAGGGATAAAAATGTATGTCTTAGATCAGGCACACAGGCTCATATATTGTGTCAGATATGGGCACACATGAAGGAGTCAGAAGGTTCATACGTTATTGAGGTTTCAACTCTCCAATTTGATCTCCACCTTATAAATGTTCCAGGAATAGCCTTTGCTCAGCTGTAGAAAATTAGATTTTCTGGGTAAAGTGGGTGACAAGTTTATGAAATCAGACTCACGTGCGTGAAGGGAGTATTGGACAGGATACAGGCGTGACAGAAAGATCACAAAAGCGCAATCTATCCATTGACGGATAGAGTGCACAAAACAGCGATATAGAAGCAGAAGCTGGAGTTATGTATGTATAAAATCTAGATATTCAATATGCAGACATGAACAAAATAACTATATATCTCAAAGAGAGCATGCTAAGCTAGCTAGCAGTTTTATCCGTTGCTGTGAAAAATGATTTGCCTCCTTCCCGATTTCTTAGGTTTTTTTTGCACATTTGTCACAGTTACATGTTTCAGATCATGAAGCAAATATTAATATTAGACAAAGATAACCAGAGTAAATACAAAATGCAGTTTTTAAATGTTGATTTCACTTATTAAGGAAAAAGAGCTATCCAAACCTGCCCGGTTCTATGTGGAAAAGTAATTGCTCCCTAAACATAATAACTGGTTGAGCCACCATTGGCAACAAGAGCTGTGAGCGTTTGCAATAACTCGCTTTCACGTCACTGTTTAGGAATTTAGGGATTTTGGCCCACTATTCTTTGCAGAATTATTTTAATTCAGCCACATTGGAGGCTTTTTGAGCCATGCCAATACATCTCAATTGAATTTAAGTCTGCACTTTGATTAGGCCACTCCAAAATCGTCATTTTGTTTTTGGGGGGGTTTTTTTGCCACTCAGAGGTGGACTTGCTGGTGTGTTTCAGATTATTGTCCTGCTGCATAACCCAAGTGTGCATGAGCTTCAGGGTACGAACTGATAGCCGGATATTCTCCTTCACGATTTTCTGGTAGAGCAAAATTGAAATTACACACACGTCATCCAGGTCCTGAAACTGCAAAGCAGCCCCAGACCATCACACTACCACCACAATATATGACTGCTGATATGTTCTTTTTATGAAATGCTGTGTTTTGCGTCAGATTTAACGGGACTCAAACCTTCCAAAAAAAGCTCAACTTTTGTCTTTTGTTCAGTCCACAGAATATTTCCCCAAAAGTCTTCAAGATGTTTTTTGGCAAATGTGAGATGAGTCTTTGTGTTCTTTTGGTTTTCTCCTTGGAACGCTCCCATGGATGCTCGCCCAGTCTCTTTCTTATTGTTGAATAACAAACACCAGCCTTAACTGAAGCACGTGAGGCCTGCAGTTCTTTAGGTATTGTTTCAGGTTTGTTTGTGACCTCCTGGATGAGTCGTTGATGTTATTGGACATATTACTTGTCCCAGACTGTGGAGGTCTTTTTTTTTTTTTCCATTGGTTTATTTTAATTTCACAATTTCACAGAAGTGCTTTTCTACTAAAATTATTCCTAACTAGCAAAAACCTACCCTGTGGCTGTTTTTGCCAGGCCTGGGGCACTTTTTTGGCACACACATGCATGCTTAATTAATTTTGTTATTCTTGTTTCACCACTGCTTATAGTCAGATGACAAAAGCCTGTTTATGAACACATAAAACACATAATATATACATGTGGCAATAATATTTGTCTTCTTTGCAAGCTACATTGTCAAGATACACAGAAACCTGTTCAGTTTTAAAGACAAAATCTAACCTGTAAACCCACTGAATATATATATACTGAATAACCTACCTGTATACGTTTGACCCCGTATGTAAATTTTGACCCTGTGTGGATTAGAGAAAATCAAAAATAAGTTCAAACTCGTGCCACCAATTCTTGTTTTTAAAGTCACTAAAGATGTATGCCGTATAATCAATCCACCCTGGAAAAAGAATGGTTCAAAGAAATCATTAAAAGCACAAGATCACCCTGACATTCATACGATCATTATAGCAAGATTCACACAGAACGTATTCTTCTGTCATAGGGAGCTCAGCAGACGCCTGTCACCTTTCACCCTCAGGTGCTCAGTGGGAGTAGTGCTTATGATTGGAATTCACCTGCCAGATTTATCTACAATATATACACAAAATCTCCTGTTTGCTTTTCCTCATTACTGCCTATTCTGCAGCATCTCCCTGTCCTGTCATCCAAAAAACAATTTTCACCTTAGTTTTTGTATTTTTGTATGGCATAAACAAATGCTGCTGATAAGCAAATTTTGTGCAGTTTGCACCCCAAGCTAATACCTGTTAGCATTACCTATATAGCTAGTGATATTTCTTTTAGCAAGTATGTGAGGTATATTGTATTCATTCAAATATCAAACTGTTCTTTTAATTATTACTGGTGGGAATTTTAATGCCTTGTACTTGTGACTCTTATGTTGAACTTAGTATAAATAGTAACTACGCACACTGTACTGTAGCTGTATAGAAATCTTTTCTTTATTAGCATTCACTGCTAAACAGTTTGTAGCTGTTGTGTGTATAAGGGGAAGATTTAGATTTAAAGCAGTGAAAAATAGAGGGAATATATGTCAATCTATATTGCATATCTTTGTGACTTCTATTGCATCTATGATGTCCCACTGAAATAAAGTCATCACTAGGTGTGGATTCAGTGTGGCATACCAAGTGTATCCAGGGAATTCATTAGTGTCAGTGGCAATATGGGCAACCTGAGGATAGTCTTTCCCTTATGAAGCAGCAGTGGAGTTTAGCTTATTAAAGATTATGACTAACTCAGGGATATTCACAACCACTGAAGACATTAAAAGGCAACATATTACTAGTTAGAGGCGTGCAGTTTGCTTGTGTAATGCCATAACTTGGTCTGGCAGCTCGGTATATGTGAATATCTTCTCACTGTATTGAACTACATATCTAGCTGCTTGGCTAAAAAGAGTGAGCTTATGCTATCTATCCAACTGCCTATCTCAATCAGCCTTCATTCAAAAATTATACAAGGGCAGTGGTGTTTTTGTCTTCTTTCTTGCCTTAAAATTCTAAAATTTAATGCTTAATGAGAGAAATGCATTACTGTGTGTGCACGCACTGTATGCACTCTCCCTTTCTATAATGAAAAACATGCACTCCTGGCAACCGAGGCTTCATTAACTCCACTCTAGAGGAATACATGCAAATGAACGCTGTTTGCTTTGCACATCAATGAGCCACGTCACACTCAATACAGGATACCCATATGTCCTACACACATGCACGCTACACTTCTACCCACATGTGAAGTTGTACAGTCGCATAAAAAAAATATATGCAGTGCCACATTAGTGCAAAGAAAAAGAACATGTGGAAGATAAAAAATAAGAAAGAAGAGAGGACAGACAGAGTTGGGGGCAGCATGTGTTGTGTCTCCATCCATCATCAGTCTTAATGTGGCTCTGAGCTGTCTGGGTGCTGTGTCATTACATCCATAATGCCTGTTGCCTCTCACAGCACACACTATCCATCAAAAGTGTGCGCGCACACACAAGAACTCCTGCACACTCAGTTGTGCAGATTATTGGGTGTTTTAGGTAAAACAGTTAAATTGTGTCCATTCAAAGCTATTACTTGTCTGAGTACTATTCCTTGCCATTGATGCTAATGCGAGCACTATCTGGTTGTGCTGGAATAATATTTGGTCATGCTCTGCTGGGCAACTGGGGGTGACAGTGAGGCCTGTGTGTGAATCTTAATGAATGTGTTAATCTGTGTTGTGCACATTTCTTTGCTCTGCCTTCTAAGGATGATTGCAAAAAACCATCAAAGACATTCGCATATTTGTATTACAGTTATGCAAAATTTAAATGTAATTACTGTGTAATATAGTGAATTCTGTTTGTATCAGTGTCTTCCAGACACATTTGTCTCTTATGTGCATGTTTTCCTTTGACATATGAGTTTGTTTATGTGTATCTGTGCTTCCAGCCACGATTGTGCTGAACGAACTAACCTGGACGGAGGCATTAGAAGACGTATTTAGAAAAAATAGAGAGGATGACCCGACCCTTCTCTGGCAGGTGTTTGGCAGTGCCACAGGCCTGGCTCGTTACTATCCAGGTAGCTTATGTTTTTGTGTATCTGTTCATATAATTCTGAAAATGTGCGTGCTTTTACACACATTGCTTAATAAATAAGCTCAAACTTGAACTGATTTTATGTTGTGCCTGAGGTTGTCTAGTGCTGCTCCCTCTTGTGTGAGTGTTTTCTTTGCCAAGCTATTTCTATTCATGAGATTCCCTGTCATCATTGACTCTATAGCTTTATGAGAAAGGTTTATGTCTAATATTCATAAATTTGCATTGGCCTTGATTTATCTTCTTTGTTCCCTTCTTTTTTTTTTAGCTCTTAGCATTCATGACAGGCAGTCACACAGTCTCAATATACTTACTTGTTTTTATGGTGCCCTTCACTAATAGCTGTGCATCTCTGATTATTAATTTATGTGCATTTCCCTCCTCATAAATATTTTTTGTGAGCTTAAAGCATGTTATAATGTAGGTAGTTTAATAAATTGATTGCTCTTTCCGGCAAGTCGACCCTCAATGTGATGCAAAAGTTGGTGTTTCTTGTCTATACAATGACTCCATATTCTGGGCAGAATATGACACCACATAGGTATTTCCAGATTTTGGCAGATCAGCGCTCGATCTGACAGTTAGATGTGTTAGAAATTAAGCCAAAATAATAATTTGTGTGTTTTTTTGTTGTTTTTTTGTTTGATTTTGCTTTAATTATGATGAAAACTCAACACATATCTAATCTCCTCTTTTAGCTTCTCCTTGGATGGACGCTCGTAAGACCCCTAGTAAAATTGATCTCTACGATGTCCGCAGGAGGCCATGGTAAGAAAACCGGCTCATTGCTTTGAATACCAATTTGACCTTTTATCTTACATTTAAATGAAAACTAATTATTATTAACATTGCATTATTAACATTATTTAATCCATATTACTTTGTTCCATATTAATATGACAATAAAAATATGACTCAAGTTATTGTATTTTCTCGGTGTTAATTATTATGTAAATGGTTGGCCTTCAGTGTATGTGTGTCTCAGTCCAGAAATGTGTTTGCATTCATTTATGACCACCTAGGTACATTCAAGGAGCTGCCTCACCGAAAGATATGCTAATTCTCGTTGATGCGTGAGTTGTTTGATAATCTCACTGATCCATAACCTTCCCACATCCGTCATGATTTCCCCTGATTGTAATGCATGCCTTTCTAGCTTTGCCACATAGTGTAATGTATTTCCCAAGGCAGAAGCAGTTCTAATTACATCGAGTAAAATCTCACAGGACAAGAACTGAGCAGACAGATTGCTGTGAGAAGCTGTCAGGTATTTCTTTTTTTTTTCGTTTTTAGGAGTGGGAGTGTGTCTGGCTTGACGCTAAAACTGATCAGGACCTCTGTCAGTGAGATGCTGGAGACTCTTTCTGACGATGACTATGTCAATGTAGTGTATGTGAGTATTATCAAACTGTCCACTTGCTGAATGTTGGGTGGTCTGTTTGTTCAAGGTGACGGTTGAGGGATGCATTATGAGAAACTGGGGCTGAGAGTGGAGGATGGATTCATAATGTGTCCATGAGTGGGCTTGTGAATTTACAGGCCAAATCGTATCCATTCAGATACATCTTTACACATACACAACAAATGCCCATACACAAACACACACGTATACACACAAATAAAAGCGAGGCAGAGAGATGGATGGCCAGTAACGAAATATGGATTTCTCTCTGGTCTGACCACCCTGAAACAGGCCTTTAATGAAATACCCACTGCTCTATTTGGTGCACAGGATTAAAACTCTGCAGTACATGCCCCCATCGAACCTCTAGGCCCTCAGATGTGGCTGCAGCTGTGTATGTCCATTCCCACTGCTCCTAAAAGAATTAAAGCCGTACCTCTGACTGGAGTGAACCCCAGGAAACATTTATCACCCTCTCATTCTCGCCATCATTTGTTCTTTTCATCACTGAGTCATGCAATTCCTCTCAGCATTTCACCATATACCTCCATTCATCTCTTTGTGTCAATGAATGCCCTTCCTCTACATTGTATGCCCCCACTTTTTTATGCACAGCACAGAAACTTTCCTATTTTCACTATTTCTCCTATTTTTTTTTTTTTGCCTTTATTTCACCCACCCATCGCTTCCATTACCTTCTTCCTCTACAGCATTTTATTCTCTGGCCATCTATTCTAGGCGTTCCACACTTGTGATTACACTTGAACAGAGCCAATCAGGAGATTGTGTGATGCGTAGATGGGTGCCTGTGGAGGTGTTTATTAAGATAGGTCTTTGTAGAGATTGGAGCTGTCTTTGTTCTCCTTGCAAATGACAGCCATTCTGACTCTGTTTCCTCTCTCTGGGGACCTTTTGTCTTGGACATAATGCATTCGGTTTCATAGTGGACTTGTGATTCTGCAAAGATGTGCAATTATTAGATTCTGTTGGGGGAGCTTGGTGTGTGTGTGTGTGTGTCTTAAAAATGAGATGATGAGAGAGATTTGTGCAGATGCTGAAATCCAATTCAGTTTTCGACTTTTGAACTCGAACCCTTTAAAAGTAAAGTACAGGAGATATGATTAATCAATAGTCCAAAGAATTAGCAATGCACCTGTGGTTGTATTAAGGTGCTAAAGCAATCATTTAGGATTATAACAGCACACCCAGTCATGGTCAATAAACTGAAGTTTGGGTCATAATTTTAACAATAAATTTGAGGTCTTGTTTACAACCTGTAAGATCACACTGCTACTTGTTTTAATTGTTCCAGACTGTCTTTTCTTTTTGCTTTTTTTTAATGCAAATTTGTATTTTTAGATGTCAGCAAAACCAGCAGCAAGGATATCCAAAACAACTAAAGTCAAAATGAAATGGAATTAGAATATTTCTGCCGCAATATATGAGTTACCTAATAGTCAGTGTCAATTTGTTCCTGTTCCAACAAAAATCATTATTCCTTCTGTCAGTCAGCCTCTCTATCTGTTTCTTTCTGTCACTGAATCACACATTTATGCACACGCACACGCACATGCTCACTCCCCGATGTCTGGCCCTGAGGGTGTTGTTACCTGCCACTAAATCATTAGTCTCTGATATTACCCATAAATCCCCCCCTCATTAACAGTAGCCCAGGGACTAAGGTGGCATTTGGTCATGGAAGATGCTCGCACTCGTTCTTCACAGCTGGTCAGGTCAGAAGATTGCTGATGGCTGCCTTTCTTCCTTTCCTTATCCTCTCTTTTTGTTTTTGCCCTCGTTTTCTCACGTTCCCACACATCTCACCACACGAGCCTCCATCGCATTTATCCAGACCATTCAGCCATGTTTTGCCGGCATCAGTTCTTTTAGCCAGTGTCAGTCCAGTGAGCAAGCCAGAGTAGTAAACCAGAATAGAAGACAGTCCAGTGGGATTAGAACTCGAAGATTAGTCTTCTCTCTTGTGTCATCGCTAATCCATTCCCAAGGACTGGCCCATCACACATACATATAAGAGCTGTTGTAATAGGATCACAGCAGAGTGGTGGAATTTGCGGTAGACTGCATTCACATTTGTGTGCAGGGCCAATAGCACAGTCTTACAAAGAAAGAATAGGATTTTTTTCCCCCAGTAATTATAGAGGACACTTTTTTATATATATAATGAAATAAAAATCAGCTAGAAGTCTGTCACATACACTTTGTGAGGTCATTAGTCGCTACAGGAGAAACACCTTCTCATGTTCCTGCCCCAACCTCCCCTCCCCCAACCCCCAACCCATGTTCTCTTCCTCTCACTTTCTGCTCCTCACCATCCCACATTCTGGTCCCACCTTCCTCACTTCTGCTTTAGATAGATTATGTGATAACAGATTCCCATCTGCTCTACACAGTCAGTCATGTGAACTTCCATTGTGTTTGGGTTGTGTGTGTATATTTGCTCTTGGTTTAATGTCTTTTTTTGTCAGGCCATGGCCAATGTGCCTTTTGGTCCAGTAGAGATGTGTACGTCTGTTATTGTCATTCTAAAAGGAACTTCAAGGCTACCTGGCTCCCTGGAAACACACACAGACAGACATGCACACATACTGATCAGGGCACACAGATAGTCAGGGCTCTCTTTGCCTCCCTGCTTGTCTCTGTAGATCAGTGTTTCAGCCTCTCTATTGGCCATCTCACAGAGACACATTGATTAGTTGAGATCGATGAGGTGCAGTATTGTTTCAGAAGAGTTCTGCAACACAATAGATTGCTGGGAATGGGACAGCAGGCTACACTGCTGTCCCGTGTCCTTTGTGCGCCATCATTAGAAGTTATTTTCTGTTATTTAATTTATGCTGTCTTTTTACTTATTGTCATTGGGAGCTCTCTGAAAATGCCTTTTCCCGTTACTCCTAGGCACTGTAAAAGATTTAGTTCATAAGTTTAACTTGAAACAAACCTCTCTACAGAATATAGGCTTTAGGTACATTTTTGGGTGGAGTATTTGTGCATGTGTGCACTGTGAGGTGAAAATGAGCAAGTCTCACCTTTAAAAAAAGATGATGATGCTGCTATATAACAGAATCTTGTTTCCATGGGTACGGAATCGTTGAGCTCTGAGGATGTGAAGCAATTAGTGGAGCTTGATGAATGTGTCTGTTTACCACTGCCTGATAACAGCCAAGGCCAGGTGGTAGTGTTTGTGTGTCTGTGTGTGTGTGTGTGCTGCATTTGTGCAATTTGTTGGATTTGCACAAATGCTGTAATTGTATGAATTATTTTCAGGTCATAACTCCTGGCCTCTGTTTTCCAGTTCAACACCAGGGTGAAGAAGACGGCTTGTTTCGAACATCTGGTTCAAGCCAACGTGAGGAACAAAAAGCTGCTGAAGGATGCGGTGCAGAACATCACAGCTAAAGGAATTACAAATTACACAAAGGGCTTCGAGTTTGCTTTTGAGCAGCTCTCTGCGGTAAGAGGAGTGTGCCATTTTACCAGACTTTGGGCTGATTGAGAGCACAAGTTGTAGAGCAAGTTTTGAATGAATGTTCCCTGTAATGCCTCCATATTTTGACAGCCTCAGATTGTTGTGTTTTACTGCCATCTGCTGGTTAAATATGTTACCTTGACTCGATTGCCTGGTCAGTGACAGGATTAATGCAGTGTTACATTTGAATGACATGAACCTGGGTACTGGTCGAACAGTCACAAATATTACCTCCTACTTTTATTTCCTAATCACTTTTTCATGACCTAAAGGAAAAAGTCAAGAGAAGCAAGTACACCTGTACTCATTAGACTTCTTAATAATGTGAAACTAACATCCAGAAGATGGACAACAAAATGTGCATCTTAGTGAATTTAGAATTTCTTTGAATAAACTAAAATTTGTCCCAACCTTAAATGCACTTCAATATAGCTCATAATCTGTGCTGTTCATTACAGCAGTTAATGTTCATAATCCACCTGTAGGTTTAACAGCCTGCTGTTGAAAATTCAAAACCAATCAGTAGGTTATGGCTTGAAATGGAAAACACACTTTTAATTAACATTTGCATGATCTGTTCCACTTTGATTATTTTCATGAATGGCAGTCGCTATGAATTATGGGATGTAATTGTCACATTTCCTTTTATAAAGGATTGTTTGGTGTATTCTGTGCTAAAGGAGGTAATAAAGGAAGCACCTTTCAGTGTAATTATAGAATTCAAATGTATTATTATTACTAATGCACAGAAACATCCAGTTTCTTCCCTCAGTTATGAACCTATTTCCTGAATGAAATTGACTATTCAACCCCATCTCTGGTCTTTTACCGAATAATATTAATGCAGCAAGTGTTGCATATTTGATGGGATTTGGAGTAAGATGTTCCTGCCACTGGATCCAAGAAGCTGCGGTGTTCATAACATGTCCTCATTTTGAGTTGGACAAAGCAAAGCATGAATGGCACTGCATGAAAGGCAGATGGATCTTCATAACAAAAGGTTTTATCCACTGGGAAAACTACATAGGATTTGTCTGCTCTCACAGAGGTCATAGATAGGGGCAGCATGGTGGTGCAGTGGTTAGCATTGTTGCATCACAGCATGAAGGTCCTGGGTTCAAATCCGATGGCTGACTGGAGACTTCCTGTGTGGAGTCTGTGTGTTTTCTCTCTGGGTACTCAAAGGTTTTGGGAATGCATGAATATTTCTCTCTGGGATAAATTGTAAGATGCTCCCAAAGACTAATTGACTAGAGATGACCTCATATAGCACATGCGGCTAAAATAAATAATAAATAAAAACTTGTTTATTTTCTTTGATAGACTAATGTGAGCAGAGCAAACTGCAACAAGATTATCATGCTGTTTACTGATGGAGGAGAGGAAAGAGCCCAGGCCATATTGCAGAAATACAATGCTGACAAAAAGGTATACAGAAGACACACACACACACACTTAGTGAAACTAAGGCCTCACGCATTTTCCAAAATAGTTGGGACGCTGTGAAAAATATGAACAAAAACAAAACAGAGTGATTCTGCAGACGAACCAGGCTAAAAATGTCAGTGCCCTCCACCTGTAAAACCATTTCTGTTTTGGGGGTTGTCTCATTGTTGGCCCTCTAATGCACCTGTTGTTAATTTCATTAACACCAAAGCAGCTGAAACTGATTGCTTAACTGACCAGATCAACATCCCAGAAGTTTAATTGCTTCGATGCTGTGCTCTAATACAAAAAAGAGTTCCTTTAATTTTTTTGAGCACTATATTTTCAAATAAATATAGGCTTTAAATGGTCTGCAAATTATTTCATTTAATCGGAGGGTTTTCACAAGGTTGCATCATTTAACACTGTAAGAGGGAAAGCTATAATTTTTTTTTAATCTTATGCTTCAGGTTAGGATCTTCACCTTCTCAGTAGGACAACACAACTACGATAAAGGACCCATTCAATGGATGGCCTGCTCGAACAAAGGTACAACACAGATCCTGACGTGCATCTGCGCTTAAACTGTTCTTAGTATCAGATGATGATGAGAACATGATGTTCTGCTAACCAGATGAGGAGGTCCGCAGAGTGATTTCAGCTAACTTAGGATGTTTAAGGACAGCATAACACAAACCAGAAAACTGTGTTCAGTCCTGTTACGTCATTTGCACTTCTTCAGCATCTTTGGGCAGATGATGGAAATCTTAACAGCTCAAACAGCGATGACTGAACATTATTCACCCTGTAGATGATACAAAAGGAGAAGGACAATCTCATTACTGATGCACGAGCAAGACATCAGGAAGGCAGTTATTCCATGTATTTATTTGTGTCTGATAACTCAGCTGACACGATCAAATTTTAAGTTGCAGTGGGTTAAAATACTTATTTACTCCCATTTGGTGTTTCAGTCATACCTACACGCTATATTGTTTCCTAAACATTTATACAGGTTACTTCTATGAGATTCCTTCCATTGGAGCCATCAGAATAAACACACAGGTGATTATTATTATTATTTTTTAAGGAAGTTAATTTTGGCCAATTAAGGAATGCATTTTATCCAAAATAATGTGGAATATTAGATGGTGTTATGTGTCCCATTTAGGAATATCTAGATGTCTTGGGAAGACCTATGGTTCTAGCAGACAAGCAGGCCAAGCAAGTCCAATGGACTAATGTATACCTTGATGCTCTGGTATGTTTTTTGTAATTTATGTTATAAATTTATATCTTTTATGAAAAAAATCAACCATGTTGCTCAAAGTCTTGATTTACTCTACTCAGAATTATTGCTGAATTGTGCTTTTGCTTGATTCTCAATCAGGAGCTGGGTCTCGTCATCACTGGAACTCTGCCTGTCTTCAACAGAACCAAGACTATAGATGAAAGAAATGGAGAGGTATAGTTAATAAATGCATGAACAGGTATACGCCTGATTGTTGTATCTGTCCTTATCTTTTCTCTCAT
The DNA here is from genome assembly GCA_034780415.1 of Cichlasoma orientale. Lineage (NCBI taxonomy): Eukaryota > Metazoa > Chordata > Actinopteri > Cichliformes > Cichlidae > Cichlasoma > Cichlasoma orientale. Next base: position 127,430 of record JAVDPK010002051.1, read on the forward strand.
ACTTCCCATTAGCGACAGAATCAGTTGATTCTTGGCGTAATGGCGATTGACGTGTCTCTTGATGACATCAAGAAGCTCACGCCACGCTTCACAGTGAGTGTAACACCCATGCCTGTTTGTGATCACATGCATGGAGACAAATGTATTTGTTGTAAAGGAGCAGCTTTACAAGACTTGCTCCGTTGTAAAGAACTTGCTCAGATGTTTCCATCTGGAGCAGTTAGTGAGTGATGTGATTCATTAGATGGCTTGCTCTTTTACAGTCTGTTAAAAAAAAAAGGTCCCCCACAGATAAGAATGCTTTTGTTATCAGTTACTGGTCCTTTGTTCCATGGTGTACTCATGATTTTTGGACCAGTGAAGCCCTTTTTTTTTTTTTTACACTTTTTGACAGTGCCCATGTCGTAAATGTATCACAATCATGGGATTTTCTGGACCTAAATATTAGATTCCTTTTCTCTATTCCTATTTTGCATCAGATTGGTCCAAATGGATACTACTTTGCCATAGATCCCAATGGATATGTCTTGCTGCACCCCAACCTCCAGCCAAAGGTATGGCATCTGGTCTTATACATAGCTTTGTGCAGCTCAGAAGGTCCATGTCTGAAAGCATTAAATTATATTGGAACCATTTTTCATGGTTTCACAGTAACTGTTTGCACTCAGTGAATATTATTCTAGTTAGCATATTGTGCAGGCTACTTTCAAACTTTTCCATGTTCACTATGTCACCTCATCAGTCTTCATAGAGCGAATCTATTTCTCAGTTAAATTATGACTTGATATCATCAGTCCTCAGATATTGCCTAGAAGGTCACTCTCCCCCCCCATATGGGATTAAATAGATATGTAGACTTGGCAACAAACTGGAATATATTTTTAAGAAAGGAAGATAAAAATAAGCCCTTTGGGATATTCTAAAGATAAAATGTTTTACAGTTACAGCCTTAACTATAATTTGACTTACTCCACTGTCATGCTACTGCAGTGCATACCAACTTTGATGCAGTCTTTCTTGACCTGTCAAAGGCCCTGACTCATCTTACAATTCCTCAAATAAATGCATTAGGACTTCTTGCCACAGGCATGCATTAAGATGGGCCCTATTATGAGTTAGCCATAACCTCACAGGTGGTCTCTGCCCACTTTTCAGCAAATCTTTGTGCATTTCACTACCTGCAGCTTGAGGCAAGTAAGCACTCAGAGGTTGCATAACAGCAATATGCTGCCCAGAACTTCGGAAGAGCACCTCTTAAATCCTTTAAGATGCACTTCATCTATTAATCCACTCTCCACACTCAGATCCATTAAGACTAACATGTCTTGAGCTACTTATTTTAATTATTAGTTTAAAAAAGTGTGTTAATTAATTGAATGTTTTCAATCCACAAAAAAACAAAACAAAGAAACAAAAACGTAGTATAACTGCAACTTCTAAAAATTAAGTTATGTTTATAGACAGTAGTTGAAAATGTCTATAAATAGTAAACATGGGAAAAATAAGGAGACTCTGGGGTTATTTAGGTTATGGCATGGAGTATCTTTATAAATGTTTATATATTCAAGACTTTTTCTTTTAATGTGTACTGCAAAGCTAAAAATGGTTTGTTTTTATTTTTTGCAAGCTGGTGTATCTTTTTTTTCTCCACCACAAAAATATTTCATCCATCTCAAAATTCAGAGACATCAAAATTTATCTGTGAATCTTTTCATAAATTTCCTAGAAGAAGATTCGTAACAGGAAGCTCAGACTCAATAATAAGTATGCTGTCACTTTTCATGAGGTGAGATGAAGTAGATGTACTGTAGTTTGCAGAAGTAGTCATGTAGTATTTTCTGTAGATGAAGAGATTTCAATAGATGAAGAAGCAATACCCATAGGTAACTATCACCTTCTGCAGAGAGTACCTGTTCTCTGTTGTAGTTTGCAATTCTGTCTGAATCCCTGTGTGTGTGTGTGTGTGTGTGTGTGTGTGTGTGTGTGTGTGTGTGTGTGTGTGTGTGTGTGTGTGTGTGT
>JAVDPK010002051.1:152645-166962 GCA_034780415.1 Cichlasoma orientale
ATTGTTTCCTAACCTATCAGGGTAGTTTTTGGTACCTTAACCTAACTAGTTACCAAAACAGGGCATAAACAATAGTCTTCATGTCACTACTTAGTGTATACACACTTAAAAAAAACATACAGTCATTTTCAATTTTACAGTAGCATCCAGATAATGTTTATAGATACCCATTACTATTTAAAATTAGTTTTAACAGCATTAATCCCAACTTTGTGAATACTATCCAACTAATACACTCAAATTGTTTGCTAACTAAGAATTACTTTGTTAGCAGTTAAATGACAATTAATTAGAATATAACTATCAGTTTGCTATTTATTAATCATGTATTGCAAAGTTTTACCAAAAAAAGGGAAATAAATAAATCAAAAATATCAAACAGTAATAACTCTGCTGCCGAAGTACCTTGAAAAATACTGTATGTGTGCAAGTGCACATCAAAGAATGTAAAAACCATCTCTCTTTAGTTTAGTGACTAAAACTTATTACACAACATTACAATGCATTTTTGTAATTAAGTGCTGGCTGTGTTGAATTATTATAACAGAAATTATAAGTCTAATAATATGAACACTAGCATTTTGATCCAAAACCTCTCAAAAGTCTTCAACTGATTTAATATCCGCTAACTGGGAAGGTCATAGCATATGATTTACATCATTATCACGCTCATCAAACCATTCCGCGACCCCTTGTGCCCTGTAAATGAAGGCACTGTCATTCTGTAAGAGTGCAGTCACATCAGGATAGAAATTTTTCCATCAAAGGACAAAGGTAATCAATTAAAATAGCGTTCCAATGACTTATAGTGATGCGTCACTCTATGGGGACAAGTGGACCTCAGCCCTGCAAGCAAAATGTCAGCCAAATAGTGCCATTTTTTCTGATCATTTTTATACCCCAGCTCACACCATCACAATCTTCCAAAAGTTGATACAGATGCATCCTGATGTTTGAAGCACGCAAGCGCAGAACAACACAAAAACTTTAAATCCCTGATAGTGAAAATAGGACCCACCTTTTACTTCTACACTGCTTTTACTATCTGTGTGTGTGTGTGTGTGTGTGTGTGTGTGTGTGCGTGTGTGTGTGTGTACATCTGTCTAGATAGGTCAGTTTTTTGGTGAGGTGGATCCAGTGCTGATGATCAACCTGGTCAACACCTCCCTGTACTCCTTCAACAAGACTTATGACTATCAGTCTGTCTGTGACCCAGAGAAAGACAGCAAGGCAGCAGCAGGACCCCGCTCTGTCTTTGTGGTTAGATATCTCACATAAACTCTCACTGTGTATTACATTTGGTTTCTATTTATAGAATAGTAATATAAGAAGTAAAAAAAAAAGAGGATTTATTCATATGATTTACGAAGCCTTACTGTCTTTGTTTTGAAAAATTTTTCACAAGTATTTCTTTTCCTTCTCCAGCCTACCATTGCAGACTTGCTCAGTATTGGCTGGTGGGCATCCACTGCTGCCTGGTGAGTGTACAGGTTGTGTGCCTCTGCTTCTATGTTTTGTTTTGTGTGTGCATTTTAGAGTGGGAGTACTCTTGTATTTAGGGTGGGAGTTTGTACGGGAGTGGACTTGCATGTTGTTGAAGGATGAAGTTGGCTGGGTCAGTGTAAGACAAGGGCAGTTACACAACATGATACTGCATCATTTTCTGCTTTGCTGTCCAACTGCAATATAACCGGCTTTTAAAATAGAATGGCTGATACTTCCCATGACATTTACATCACCAGTTACTCTAACCTTAGACAGATGTGTTGCTTTTACTAAACAGCTATTGGTTGAACATTGTGAAAAAAAAAGATGTTCAGAAGATTTTTTGCCTCCTACACGTGACTCATTTTGTTTTTGTTTTTACTTTTTATTGATTTTTTTCCCCTAGGTCAGTACTTCAGCAGCTCTTCTTGAGTCTCATGTTCCCCAGTCTTCTAGAGGCAGGCAAGTAACATAAGCTGTGTATAACAAGTGGCCTTAGTTTGAAGCGACAGCAGTCCATCACTTCAGTTTTAATCCCTGAACTTTGTTACTAATCCTTTTCTGTATTAACCCTCTCTTTTATTTGCAGCAGAGTCAACAGATGATGACATATCAGATGCCATGTTTAAAGAAAGCTGTATCACAGAGCAGACTCAGTACTTCTTTGACAATGATGAAAAATCCTACTCAGGTGTCCTGGACTGCGGAAACTGTTCCAGGTATGTGTGTGTGCCTGTTCACAAGAATCCCTATATGCGTCCATCTCAGTGGCCCTTTCCACTGATACCATAAAATACTTTAAATGTGTGTTGTTGAAGATTTTCAGCTCCTTGCTGGGCGTCCATCTGTTTAATGGCCTGTGGGGATTGATCCAGAAAAGCATCGGTTTCCTGGCTTCTTTCTGTTTTGCGGCCTGATTTCAGACAGCTGCTTTCTGATGAGTTCTGATCACACACAGGTTACCTTGATCTGTCAGAGCCCGGAATTGCAGAGGAAAGCACAAAAAGCCTTTTTATCTGTTTTTCTTCCTTCACACTCTGGCTGCATGTCAAACTCACTAATACACACGTTTACAGACCACTGCACATTTACTTTGCTGTAACCTACGCTTTGTGTCACTTTGGGCTCTCTGAGGGGGTTAAATATGGCTGTAATTGCTGGGTGTTATGAGTCCCACGTGTCTGATGCTTTACTTCCCAAAGTTAACAACTGTAGACACAGATACTTTAATGACTACCATAAAAAGCCAATCCCATGAGGAGAAAGGTGGTATGAAGTGTACTGACTATGCACAACTGAACGCATACCTGCATGTACATGTACTACATACTGCGCTGCATTGGTGCCACATTATATATGTTTTATTTTCATTTTCTAGGATGTACCGTGCTGAGAAGCTGCCAAACACCAACCTCGTGTTTTTAATCACTGATGCCAAAGAAACATGTTTGTCATGTGACCCCGGGCTACTGCGACAGGCTGAACAACCCTGTATCCTTTCACTTAGCTTATAAAACCTGAAGATAGATTTACACTTTCTTTTGTCTCTTCAATCCTCCATAAAACACCTATATAGCAGCACTTTAACCTGTCAGTACAAGGACACACACCTAATAAGTGTGCAGTGGGTCCTCTCTCAGTGTTCACGTGTAAACCGTAAACCAGATGCACAGCATATGAAAGCTGGTTTCGCATTACTCCTAGATTAAATTTCTATGGTTAACTTCATCTGGGCTGCAGGTTGCCATCAGGTTAAATTAGGATTATGAGAAGGGATGTGTGCATATATGTTCAGGATATGTGTTTGACAGATGTGTCTTTAATGTAGGTTTCTGTTGATGGAACGGTAAAAGTGTCATCACCAGAGGTCACAGTGGGGCCACCACAGGGGTGTCCATTTGCTAATAACCATTCCACTCAATATACGCAACATTGACATAAATATGATACACCCTATTGCTGCCACAGCACATTAAAATATTATAAACAGTAGTTCTAGTCAATGGTTAACTCAACTTTTGTCATAACGCCACCGTGGTTATGCTGCCGTGTGTAAATGACAAAGCTGCTTTCATTGGCTCCACAATACTGTCTATCTATAAAAAGGAACTATTTTTACTGACTCATTTTATTAATCTCTGTTAGATGTGAATTGGAAATTTGCAGTTTTTTTGTCTTAAAAATGTGTTTTTCTTCTCCACCGTTGCCAAGTGCTTCCTCACAGGGGCTCGTCAGATTGTTGCGTGCTCATCTATAATGATTTGGAACCATTTGGAATATAAAGTACCTTGGCACGACTGGTGTTGCAGTGTGACGTTATAAAAATGAATTGAAGTGTTTAAGTACATAAATTAGCAGTCAAAACATTGTCGAATTGTTAAAATACAGTAATTTAAATTTTCCTGAGAGTCCATTCAGCTGAAGGTCCAGATCCATGTGAGCTGGCTCAGAACCCCAGATATCGCAAAGGGCCAGACGTCTGCTTTGACAACAATGAAAATGTAAGACAGAGCCACGTATGTGCCCTTGTGCAGAGACTATTGCTGGAAACAGCTCTATTAGCCAGACTACACAATCTCTGTCTGGTTTTCATCAGCAGTTTGCTTTCTGCATAGATTGGCAATTCTTTTTATTTTCATTTTAATGTTCACTCATTTGTTTATATACTTCGTGCATTCTATCTTCTTGTCATTCATCTTTTTTCATTCTTGTTTTATGTTTCTGCTTCCCAATGGCTGCTGCTCTTGTCTGGCAGGATGAACCTTTGTGCCCTGTCAGCAGAGGTTCTACAATGAGATCTACACCCTTCTTGTTATTTCTGGTTCTGATTTCAGGGTCCGTTCCATCACACAGCTTCACAGGGCTCATTACTGGCATATTAACCACTCTGATCTTCACAGTTTCTTGGCAACTGAAAAGTTCTTGTCAAGGGCAATGTAAATCAGGCAGTACAATGGTCTGTCAGTCCTTAAAGCTGATTTGTTATGTAATTTAGTTATTCACTATTCACTTCCATTGTGTAATATTTGCTGGGCAATACTTGGTCATTGCCCATTTAAAAGGTTTTTTAATCACTGAAGGTCCACCTTCCATCACATGATGATGTGATGTTTTTTTCTTTTTTTTTTAATTGAAGCTGAAGCACTCAGTGACTAACAAAAAAACATAAATGAATATATATATAAATCTTACAATATAGCCATTCATATATTTTATTTAACTATTTTGAGGTTTTGTATTCATTAAAAGTAATTAAGAAGAAAGTAGCCAATCAGAAAAAGGACATAAAAAAGTGTAACGCCGCTTAATAAATAGTTTAGTTTTTTCTTTGATGAATACTTCCCTTACGAACAGAATGCTGCATCTTTCTTATATTGTATATTAGAACAATTTTCTTAAAAGAAACCTCAGAAATATTGCAAAATGTTACAATCTTTAATATGCAATTTACAGATTTTTTTTTGTACTCTTTTCAGTCTGGCTTTCAAAAACTGCGCTCTACTGAGTCTGCTCTTTTGAATATCTATAATGACCTTTAAATGGCTTCTGATGCAGCGAATTGTTCTATAATCATTTAACTTGATCTCAGTGCAGCCTTTGATACTGTTGACCACAACAATTTACTTAACAGGCTTAAGGTTTTGGCTGGGATCTCTAGCTCAGCAGTTGACTGGTTTTCTTCTTACTTATCTGATGGGATTTTCTCTGCCAGGATTAGGAAGTTCAGCTCTAACATTGCCTCAGCTCATTATTATTTCCCTTCTACATGCTTGCTTTAGCTGGTATCATTCAATCTTTTAATGACATTTCTCATAATTTCTATGCTGAAGACATTCAGCTATATATGTCTTTAAAGCCTCACCAGCTGGATAGGCTGTCAACTCTAGTCCACTGTTTAACCCGGATTAGTGATTGGCTCTCTAGCAATTACCTTCTTTTAAATGCCAACAAGACTGAGACCATTATTATAGATCCTCCTGATCTATATCCCAAAATCAGTCAGGCTCTTGCCTCTTTTTGTTCAACTGCTAAGTCCAGGATTCGTAATCTTGGTGTAATGTTTGATTTTTCTCTGGACTTCGACTTGCATGTAAAATCTTTATCTTGTTCCTTTCATTTCTGTTTCTTTCATTTAAGGAACACTCCTAAATTGTGACATATGGTATCTTCAGCTGAACTGCAAAAAATTATTCATACATTTGTGTCACCGCATTTAGATTACTTTAATTCCCTGTTTACTGACTTGGACAAATCATCTCTTTCATGCCTCCAAGCTATATAAAATGCTGCATTCAGACTATCAACACATTTTAGCAAGCAAGCCCACATCACTCCTATTTTACACTCTTTAAATTGGGTCCTAGTAAATTTTAGGATTCATTTTAAACTCCTTGCATTTACTGTACATACAGAGCACTAAATAGCCAGGCTCCAGATTATATATCTCAGGCTTCTTACAAAATACACTGCTGCTCGCTGTCTTCGTTCACAAGCCCAGAATTTGTTAGCTGTTCCCCATACGTGACTAAAAACTAGGGGGGAGCCTTTCAGTCTGTGGCACCAAGGTTGTGGAACAGTTTACCACTACAACTATGTTTAGTTGACTCGGTGGAGTCAACTAAACAGTTAGTTGACTCCACAAAAAGTTATTAACTTTTAACTAATAACAAAAAGTTATTAACTAAGCAGTAAATAACTTTTTGGTTTTTAAAATATTATTATTAGTTATTTTTAAACTACCTGTTCATTCTATGGTGTCTTATTTTGTCTTTTTATTGGCTATTATAGCACTTAATTCTCATATTTATTTTATTCTTTTTTGTGTACAGTGCTTTGTGAGAGTGAAAATCACATAATAAATAAACTTTAATTACTTACTTTCTTAGAAGTGGATGCTCATGCATCATTTGAGCTAAATCCATAAAACAAAAGAGCAAATCGGATAATTTATATGCGAGATCATTAGGTTACCACCCAACTTTGAACAATTTATAAGACATCTAAATATTTGGAAAAAATATCACGCATATCTTTGTGAACTCTGCCTTTCATTGTGCTGTAAAGGAGTAGAACATACACACAACAGGCCACCAATTCATGCGCCTTTTTATGTTTATATTATGGAGAGGCCATGCTGGGAAGCAACAAGGGAGGGGAGGAATGACGTAGGAAGTAGATGAACGGAGTAAAAGTAGGCCGTGTCCTTTTTCCTCTTCCCATCTGTCCCATTACTTTTGGCTAAGCTCCTCATAGGAAGACAGTTTGTGTCCAGGCCAGTCCATTTTGTCACTAGAGTAAACAAAGGAAGCTTCACATGGCTTTCCTGCCCTTTGAATAGAGAAGACCCCCACCTATTTCTCCTAGGCTTTTGGCATGCACAGATATCCTGAATACTCCCATTAAATAAAAAACACCCACTCACTGAAGCTGCCAGGTGCAAAGCCCATGCACAAAGATTGAGGTCTGAAACACCTCTGCATATTTCAATAGAACATTTAAATTTATATTTCATGTTGGCAATATGCTTGTTTGCTTTCTTGCTGAAAGAAATAAGCCGCTAGACCCCAAAACCACTTAGCCACAGAGAGAGCTACTGTAGCGTGTCTGCAACTATCCAGGAAACACACCAGGACATAACACCATAAATTATTACTTTTACACTTCAGGTTTTGTATGTGTATAACTAATGATATATAAATAATTTCTATGCTCTTGGTCTTCTGGGTGGATAGTTTTTGTCATCTGGACTGAGCTGCACTGCCAGTTTTGAGTATTTGTGAGATGCTAACCATCTCCTGGCTCCATCCATATAGTTAAAGATACAAGGTGACAAATATGAATAATGTTCTTGTATTACCAATGTTCTTATTTATCTGTCAATGAGAAAAGGGGAAAAACATATTTCTCTAAAAGCCATCATTGAGTGTGAAAGGTAGACTTGATACAGCACAGGGCAGTAGAATATGATAGGATATGATAGGGTAAGACGCGGTGTAATCATATAATGTTCCTTATTGTTAGTAGCAGCAGTAGATATTAGTTGTAGCGACATAGAGCTTTTGAATGTCAGAGAATTGTTTCTCATTTGCTTGATTTGTCCAACAGGAAGACGATTCTGATTGTGGAGGAGGGACTTGTCTAAGCCCGAGCCTTTGGCCAGTGCTCGGGCTTCAGCTGCTGCTGCTGTGGCTCATCACATCTTTACAACACTCATGACCCCTGCACACATTCACACACACACACTGATCATCGTGTCATTTCACAGGAGGCCAGAAGACACTCGAGTTGCACCATACAGGATGTATGCAGAATATTTGCAATGAGACATTTTTATTTTCTCAAGACCAGTATCAGCATTTCCATTTGCCAATGCCAAAGGGTGCTCATTCATTACCTCCTCATCATTTTCAAGAAGAGAGACACATTTACTGTGCTCAGCTGCACTCATTTTCTTGATATACTCCTTAATATTCTCCTATGGTGCAAGAGTAAGAGCTAACCAAACCCTTTAATTCTGCCTCATTTTCTCTCGTTTGTCTGACTTATTTAGAGGAGGTTGAAAGAAGTTATCCCCACTATGAAATAAGTTGTCTCCACTATGCCAACTAAAAGCCTGTATGTTCACTGACAGCATTGATTTGTGTGGTTGTCTATATTGTTTGTTGCTTGTTATATTCATTGTGTATGGATCAGTATGCTGTAAGGATTGTTTATTTTGGCAACCAGAGCAAGTATTAAGAGTATCCCCTTTGATTTGAGTGTTTTTAAATGTACTTTACCAACCTATCTACATTTTATTTTTTGTACTCAAAATCAGCAAGCGTTTTGTGTCTAGCTAGGTGTTGTATTGTAGCAGCATGTGCTCAGTACAGAGCTAAAGACAACACCAACTTTTTGACACCAAAGCTCCACACAGTACCAATGACCACAGATATCTGCAAACCAACTAAAGAGAATCTGCACAGTAGTTGAATTTGAGATGCTGCTCAGATGAATTGCTCACAAGAATTCCTATGTACCCAAACCTTGCGTGCGAGTACAAATGGCAAATAAAGTCTTGAATCTTGAGATGTAGGTGTGCATCAGTCGTCAGTAAACAAGTTAGGATATTAGATAGCATAGATATTTCACTTAGGGAAAAGTGAGGTCAGGTTGCATCCAATGTGATAATCTATTAAGATATTAAAATTTCAAATATATTTGTACTTCAAGTGACAGCTTTGGTTGTCTTCAGTTTGATGCATCAAATTCCCAGTGCCTACGTAGTAACTCAAACAGTCTGGTATTTGAATGAAGCAACACATCAGATTTGTATTCTTACCATGTATGCTTCTATGCTAATGCTTGCTGCAGTTTAGCAGAGAGGGTAACGCTTGCAGTAATTTGTTATCAAATGGTCCAAATCTGCTGCAGCTATTCAAATTTATTTATTTTTTTGGCTTGTGGATAGGTGATGGAAACAGCCAGTGACTCTGATTATGGGAGAGGAATATTATTTTCCTCCCTCGCCAAAACAAACCTAAACCAGACTTGAGCTTGCTTTCCAACACCTCTCTCTTTATTAATCCTGTTTCTGTTCCCTTTCTGGATCGCCAGACTCAGGAGCCAAGATGATTTGTGAATGAGATCAGCATATCAAAATGACTGTTTCTTTGTTTTATTGCTGTTCTCTTTTATGCTTGTTTCCTCTTTGTGTTGCTCTATAAGTGCTGTGAAGCAGACGCTGAAGGCTCAGTGTCGAAATGCTGCAATGTCATGGGATGAGCTTGTTCTGTGTTTGAACTCTGTCGATGCCTATGATCAGCATCAGGGCATGCTGGAGAGAACTTTGAGAGCACACTTTTACCAATGATAATTTTTCATTGCCTTACTTTGTCTTAGATTTTAGGAAGTAAAGATCACACATAGTTTAAGCATTTTTTCCATTTTCCTTTGTTTTTAAAGAAAAGTTAAGTTCTCTCCACCTTGCCTTCATGGTGATATACTGGTGTGATCAGGTTATGCTGTCTAGCAAAGTTATGTGTTGACTTGTGTTTTACCCTGAGGGTCCCGTGTCTATGTGCAGGCATGTGTGTGTCCCTCCGATATCTGATTGTGCTTTAATACCGTACATGAAATACTCTTTTGTGGAACTTCACTAGCCTGAATAAATTTTGTATACATTTGTACACTAATACTATTTACTGTATAAAAGAGAAAATGGAAGAAATGAAAAAAATGTTTATAATCTGGTGTTGGTTATTGTGCATATATAATAAATTCACACAAAAAATGTATTAGTATGACCCTGAGATTCGCCTTTTTTTTTTTGCTCACATCTGGTCAGTTGCTTTGGCTCCACTGGGAGCAGGCCAAACATGTCATCCTTCCTGCTGACAGAGACAGCTGCTGAAAAAGAGAGAGCATCTGCATTTGCGTTTCTGTGTCCATGTTGGTGTATGAAGCAACGATGTGGGTGATTTGAGCTTTGTCGCATAGCTCTGCACACTGTAATTGTTTTATCAGTGCCTAATTATCAAAACACAGAAAAAATAAAGTGTAACCTAACACGGGCTGAAAACACTGTTCCACTGCTCTCTGTGGTTAAAAATTCCATGCCTGGTGTACGTCTGACCACACCCCGAATCTCTGATGTGCAGGATTTGTGGTTGGGTGTTGTCACAGCCAACAGTATGTCTACATCACTTTACTACACCATCACTAAAGTTCAGGTTAAACGAGATTTCCAGGGGCTTAGGCATTAATCTAAATGTGCTGGCTGATGTGGGTTGAAATGTGTAAATGTCTGCGGTTTTATTTAATTTTATCTTTCCTTGCAAGCTCAAACTTGAATCTAGTAATGAAAGCACTCCATTTACTTCAAATACTTCAGCATGAAAACACACCTGATTAAGCAGAAGTTTGCATGCAGCATACACAGCAACTGTATAGCCAAATTGTTCATTTAAAAGGGGCAGCACAGTGGTGCAGTGGTCAGCACTGTTTGCTCACAGCAAGAAGATCGTGGGTTTGAATCCCTCTGGCCGGGTCTTTCTCTGTGGAGTTTGCATGTTCTCTCCGTGTCTGTGTGGGTTCTCTCCAGGTACTCCGGCTTCCTTCCACAGTCAAAAGACATGCACATAGTGGGCTCAGGTTAATTAATGATTCTAAATTGTAAATACACTGTAGGTGTGGATGTGAGTGTGAATGGTTGTCTGTTTCTCTGTGCTAGCCCTGCAACAGGCTGGTGACCTGTCCGGGATGCCCTGTGGCAGCTGAGATAAGCTCCAGCCCCGCTGTGACCCTGAATCAGATAAAGCGGAAGAAAACAGATGGATGTTCCTTTAAAAGATATGACGTACTTGACTTTTTTCCATCTTCCATCAAACACAGACGCACACAACCACAATCATCCATTTTAGCATGATTTATGGAGTGAGGAACACAGGGGCTCATCCAAATGAAAATCTTAACTGTAAGAAACATGTCAAACAGCGTGGCAGAGAGTGCCCCACTGAGTCCTGTCAGAGGCCTCTGTGTTCTGATTTTTGTGATGCCTGTTGTTGCATTATTGACACAGACAGCTCTGCTATCCACTGCCTGCAGCAGTAGTGGAAAGCCCGATGCTAACACCAGTGAGCATAATGCACACTTTACCTGATGGGATTTGTGTTTATCCGATGGTAATAAAAGAACCGGTGTGGCCACAGTTTGGAGTGGTGGGTATAAAAATGTTTGTTTTTCTTGGAGACGTGTCGGCCTGGGAGGTCTTTGTATGTGTGCTACACAGCAATGAGGTAGGGCAGTTGTAACGGGATACCCTTGTAAATAGGCACAAGGTCATACCCTTTAAAATGCCTGGGTTAAGATGTTACAGACAAGATAAATAGGGACAAGTTACACATATCTTTTTAAACTTACTAACTGATCAGCACAGCAAACGTCTGCACATGCAGATTTGCAAATCAAAGGACGGTTGTAAAGACAATTAGAATCCATTGTTTTTTAAGGATTTACATTGGCTTAGATAAATTCAAGACACTGCTTATTGTTTTTTCTTTCATTAGTCCAACATGCCTATTTCTGAAGAGCAGCATTGCTGTCGGGTTCCTCAAGACAGAGCATTTCATCAGTCTAAAGCCTTTAATGACCAAACTGCATGATTCATTTGTGGTTAAGTGAAAACCTTAGTTACTTTTTTTAGGTTTTTTTTTTCCAGTAATTGCAGGAAGTGACACATGAGACTGGTGCTGCTTCAACACCATGACCCGTGACTAGATCTGCCAAGATCAGCATGTCGCCAAGTACACTCCTCTAAAGTTCATTAACTCTATTGTGATAGTAATATAACATCCATTTGCGTAGACCTTTACCGGCAAATGCTTTTTTTGGAACAGTATTGCTTAATGGCGCGCTAAGTTTAGCTGCAACAGCCTTTGGGTCATGAGGCTCCCGGGGCAGTCAACCCACGTCTGAATAAACTTCCCTGAATCTGGTTAATATAATGTGGTTTACATTAGCTACAACATTTTTAATTGGCATCATTTGTTTTGTTTTTTCTTCTTCCAACTATTAAAAAAAGTACACTTCTTGTAAGCAGTGACATAGAGGTCACAGTTTTTCCGTCACTATATGAGTTAGCAGGGCAGGGGCATGAGGGTCGCTAAGGTTTTGAAGTGGAGTCAGGAAAAGTTTTCCAGTATCTTCTGTGATTGCTCCCTTAGTGCGTCGGTATATTTATGGTTTATTTTCCTGTGAGAGAGACCCCCCCCCCCCCAAAAAAAAAGCAGCTTGGATCAAACAGTATGTGTATATAAATCTTTATGTTTATGGAAGTTCAAAAGGATTTAGAATGCTGCAAAAGGAAAAGGGAGAGTGTGTCAAATAAGTTGTTAATCACATGAAATGATCCCAAATAGACTTTAAATAGTTTCCCGTCATTGTTTACGTTTTTGCCACCTGTTCTTATGAACCCCTCCACACCCGTGAGCGCGATGTAAATCAGAGACAGCCTTAAAACTATTTGCAACATGGTGAGAAAGATGTGTGTTAAACAAGCTGAAGGTCAAACAGAACACCAAACATACACTTGGCATGGACTGTCAGGAAATGCCACAGTCTTTCCAAACCCATAAACATGACCACACACTTGTCTGTTCTTCCTACCTTGTTGTTTTCTCCTCTTTTCGCTCAGTTTATAGCCATGTTGTAGACGCAGTGCATATCTGCATGTGCGAGTGTGTGTGATTGGCAGGCGTAACACTGGTAAAAATCCGACCAGGTGAACGGTCTCAACATGACACATTCCACTCCAGCCGCTATTGAGGCTTGATTTGTGGATTTTCTCTGTGTTTAGAGTGAGGCCCAACATATATTAACTGGTAACATGAGGTGTTAAGTTTGTTGGGGCCATGTGCATTCGCTGAGGTTCTTTCTGTGGGATCAGATATTTTACAAGTCTCTTAAGATAATAGCTTACATTTTTGTGAATGACCTAGAAACTGTAAGATTTTTTTTAAAGGTATCCTGTTAAATTTGCGGCCACTAGTAGCAGAGTGTAGTACTGTTTTTATAAGCTCGTTCCTGTTTTGTTTATGTTCTGCACATTCACAAGCAGATTCTGCATCTGGTTTCATGTTGTTCCACTGATCAGCAGATGGAGATACTCAAATGTAAAGCAGTGTGATGAGAGGCAACGTGCCACACAGAGCTAAGGAAGCTATACTGTAGGAGAGGATGCAAACAAAGCAGGACTCAGTTCCTTGTAAATGAGTAGTAGTGTAATCCATTACTAAGAAGTATTTAAAAGTATTTAAAACTGTCTCATAGCAGTTTGCAAAGTAGTCACAAAACATATTTGACTTATTAGCCTTTATGGACACATTTTTTTAAGTTGTGTTTTGTGTTTCAACATTTATTCACAGTTTGGTAAATTATGTCAAGTTGCATAACAGTTATAAGTAATTCCTCAAAATAATGCAACTTGTTCATTTGATTACTTTTGGAAAAAATGTTTTAAGCTGGGCAAGAAAGCAAGAAATGCTTCTACAGGATGCAGCTCTCTCCTCAGGTTTGATGTCAAGAGCATTTTGAAATGTTGAATATCCAGCACTAAAACGTGTGCTTGTCTGACAACACGGCCACCTGCTTCAATTTCACTGACTGCTTGCAGGCTTTAGACTCAAGCTGCTTAGAGCAATACATGTTAATTTGATTGGCAGATGAGAGGTAATTCAAACACTATAATAACTCAAAAACAGTGCCCGCAGTTTGAGTGCCTATTGACATACATGAATGGAGCCTCCCTGTCTAGACATAGAGGCAGCTACTTTAAAGCCATCGCTACCTTGAAGATGTTGTACTCAAAGCTGTTCTGAGATTTTAGTGCAGGCCTATATGTGCAAGATACAAATGGGTATAATAAATATTATATTCTACATATATGCTTCTTACTGAAAGTAATATATTCTGATGTAATGCCTCTGTAATAATATCCTAATTAACCCTCTGAGGTCTAAGTCATCATGTAGGTAATAACCCAAAATATGAAGATAGGGTAGGGGGGATTTTTGTGGAAAAAAAAAAATATATATATATATGAAGAGTTTTTAATATGTGTCAGAGTGATTATTTTCTTTGTCTCCGATGCCAAGATCTGAAAACAGAAAAATTATTTTTGGCGGGTGAATGTTATGCTTGATTAATATCTGACTTCTCAGAAAAACCCAGTGTGCCATATCTCTCTCTCTTTCTCTTTACATACAGTGTGTGTGTGTGTGTGTGTGTATATATATATATATATATATACTTATAACTGAACATATATACCTGTATAACTGTGTATATATACAGT
>JAVDPK010002051.1:181722-202959 GCA_034780415.1 Cichlasoma orientale
CACACACACACACACACACACACACACACACACACACACACACACACACACACACACACACACACACACACTTGCATCTGCATCACACTTACTTGTGCGAGCGCAATCGCACTTAGGCCCACATCCACTTGCATGCGTGCTTATAGCATGAGAATGCTTTATGCTTTAAAACATCCATAAAAGAATTAAATGTTGTTGTGCTGCACTTACTTTGGAGATGAAGTGATTTGGGCTCAGTCAGTGAAAACCTTCCCCAAAGGAATAATATTGGAATCCAATGTGTGATTGTGTGTTTCCGTGTGTTTAACAGTGCTATGTTGGAAAATGTTGCTTCATTCTGACTTAACTGCTCCAAATTGCTTTAACCTCTCACTAGATTATGAAGCAGACTTGGGTCTAAGCTGTTAGTTAATTTATACCTTTTTAAGGCTTCCATATTTTTAAATCTGTTTCTTACATGATCTTTGAGAATGTGTGTGTGCATGTCAGCTGTGTGCATCTGTATCAAGACAGCCATTTGGATGGCAGGTGGTCTGGATTAGTGGAGACTCGTTAACACATCCTTAATCATCCCACTGTTTATGTAAACGAGGTCCCAGACTGCTCATAGCACACTAATGTAATGAGAGGGTCCCACAGCCTGATACTTCATGCCTAGTGGCTACAGGCCTGAAGGGATGTGGGACTTTGGGATGACTTACTGTAGAACACCTGTAGTGGTGTAACTTATTATCTTCCACACTCCCCTGAGCTCAGAACAGTTATTAATGTGTCAGTTGCATGCAATGGTGACTTGTCTTTCAGATATTTTATGCTGCTAGTAATTCAAAAGGAAAATAGAAACATGGATCTCTTGACAGGGATATCTGGACTTTAAGACTATTGTGGCAGTAAACACCATGGAGTCCTCCAACAGTGTGATAGTTGTTTGTTTTGTTTTTCTTTTGGGGGGGGGGGTTGCTGTGCTTTTCAGTCTTACACTGTTTGCTTCTGCACTCTTATTTTTCTGTCTGTTTTGCATTAGGTACCCTGACAAGGGGCTGGATGATAACTATTGTAGAAACCCAGATGGACGCCAAAGACCCTGGTGCTTTACCACAGACCCGAGTACACCCTGGGAGTACTGCAACATCACAGTTTGCGGTGAGCACACATTCATGTTTGTTTGCGTGTGGTTGAATCCATTACCATTTGTCATGCATGTTAAGGGGGAAATCTATGCTTGTCTGTTAGTGGTTGTGTTTCTCTTTAGTGCAGGTCAACGAAGTGTGACTGACTCCATCAAAATTTACTGCTTCCTGTACCTTTCATTTTACTACTCCTCCCCTCTTATTGGCTAATGCTAATTAATACACATGCAGAGTTTCCCCTCTTGGGGCTGGCTCTTGGTTACGTCTTCTCTGATAGCCAGAATGTTTATTTTTCCCCGCACCACTGACTGGCTGTTTATTGTTCTATGCCAGCTCTTATGTGTGGTAGTCAAACTGCGCAGGTCTCAATTACTGCTCTACATTAGCGTCGTGTTTCACATGCAGACACAACACCAGGGTCATACGCACTACAAGCAGATCGCTTTCATTGCACCTCGTACACTTAGTGCAAGCAGTGTGATTGATGTCTAAGAGCTTGGTGTGCACGTCACATCTGGCTTTGTGCTTTGTGTATCTTTGCACTTGTAGTAAACCAGCACATACTAGGTATGTGCTTGCTGTTGACCCCGCAATCAGTGACAAGTCACTGAGTCAATCACTGGATTCTTCAAGGACATAAAATAGAAGCAGAGCTGCTGATGTTGTTGTTGGGCTCAGCTTCGTTCTCTTTGGTCTGTGGCTGGCCTGCTTTCCTGGTAGAATCATCAGCAGTCCTGGCAACATGTTTACTAACCGGCACTCCACCATGTGGACCCAGTGATTCACTATCCCCCCCTTATTTTCTCCTCTCTAAAAATTGTCTCCTACCCAGGGCACTCTACCCTTCTCTCACTCTTTCTCTATTATGGAAGCTTTTTGGGAACAGACCAAGTTTACGACCCAGTTAGTCTTAATCAAAACAAGGCACGCAGAGAGAACAAGATAGTGTTCATTTGATAAGGCCTCTTCTTTTGTTTACTCTCAAACTAGTTCAGATCTATTTAATGCATCCACTATGGAGGGAAAATCTCTGTTTTTGAGACTTGATGATCTGCAGTTTTACACGTTTTTGGGTACAGTTGTGTGTAATGTTCAGATTAATGACCTTGTGTAATGAGTATCTCTTTGAAGACAAGCATAGCAAACTCAATTTGTTGCCTTGGTCGTCCAATTTTTCTATTTTAAAACCACAGCTATTCTGGTGAAATAAGGCACTAAGACCCTTTGGCACTGTTTCAGAGACACTGTCACACTGAATACTCCTATAATCCCGGATCACTGACTGTTTGCTATTATTGATATCATTGTGCACTAATAAAAAGTGAATATATCTAGAGAAAGGGGAATTATATTGACACAAAACCTGGGGATGAGGACACAGTGTAATTTTTGGGCCAACTAATTTGGCTGCCATCAGAGCAAATTGTTTGTTACAGTCTGAATTGTAGGTCTTGGCAGTTGGGAGATCAAATTCTGCACTGTGTGATGAGGGTCTAAATTTATCAGCAGACCGTTTTACCCCTCCAAAAGTGCCCCCTCGGCAGGCAGAAAGAAGCTGTAGACCCTTTCATGGTGTAGCAAGGAACGCTAACCAGTGTTGTTGTAACTATTATATTAATGTATTCTACAGAATTGTTACATACATAACATTTTGAAAAGCTCAATTGTCAATTTTTGCAGAGGATGGCATTCAGACTGACATTCTGATATATCAGTAGACTAATTTGTTTAATCTTCCTGGCCCCGTGGTGAAAATGCAAATTCTAACAATGAGGAACTTATACCCCTGTGAAGGTTCCTGAAACCTCTTCCTGGAAAATCACTCATGGAAAACTATTTACAAATTTCAGGCAAATGCAAATGTGTATGTGCCATGAGTATTACAGTATAATTTTTTAAATCTTTCTATACAGTTCAAAGGTTCAGTAAAGGGCCGTCATTTATATAAAGTTTGCCTCATTTGGAAAATTTCATTTATAATGGGGGAAATAATTATTTGATCCCCTGCTGAATTTGTAAGTTTGCTCACTTCCAAAGAAATGAACAGTCTCTAATTTCTATGGTAGTTTCATTTTAATGGAGAGAGACAGAATATCAACCAAAAATCCAGATAAAACACATACAGTCAATTACAGATAATCAATTACTTGCTTAAGGGATAAAATTCTTATTTCAGTCAGTGGCATGCACATCAATTTATAACTTTATTGTAATTTGTTTGTTTTTTTCTGGATCATAAAAATCACACTGTTCATTTCTTTGGAAGTGAGCAAACTTACAGATTCAGCAGGGGATCAAATAATTACCCCCCCAGACTCAAAACTTGAGAGTTTTTTTTTTAAATAGTGATGCAGCTATATAGCCACATGCATTACTTAAACTTTTTTTTATTCGTATTTTTTATGTTGAATGAAAGAACTCATTAACTGTTGGGAGGTTTAAACTTGTAGGTTTCAAAAGTTTTGCACAATGTTTGGGTTAAGCATCAGTTGTGTTTTGTATCCAGTGTTTAATTCTATTCATATACCCCAGAGGTCATTGAGAGGATTTGTTTATCTAGCAAATGTAAATAAAGATTGATTTTGGGGGGGTCATGCTGAAACACCATTTCTGTTTTAGCTGCAAGAGCACAAGATCTTGAGAGTATTGTGTAGTTTCTTGGTATCTAAAATAAACAGTGAAGTATAATTTTAAGAAAGTGAAATAGAAATGAGAATAAAAATCCTTAAGGGGAGAGATGGGATGTGTGGGGAGATATTTCACTGATGGATTTGATGTCCCAAGTCTACCTGAATTTTTTTTTTCTTTGTAAAAATGTGCAAATAAATATGCAAAAATCTCCTTTTTTTTTTCTTTTTTTTTTTTTTAGAAAATTCTCCTAAAAGTAATGTGGTGGAAACAACCCAATGTTACCTGGGCAGAGGAGAGGGTTACAGGGGAACAGTAGATGTGACACCCACTGGACTCACCTGCCAACGCTGGGACTCTCAGTATCCCCATAACCACACATTCCTACCTGAAGCCTACCCCTGCAAGTGAGTCAGAAACTTACATGATACAACCATCCACTCACTCACCCACATGCATGCACTTATATTTTAGCAGATTACAATATGGCTTTCTTTTTTTCTTTTCCAGGGACCTGAGAGAAAACTACTGTCGAAATCCAGATGGTCAAGAATTCCCCTGGTGCTTCACTACAGACCCAAGAGTCCGCACAATGTTGTGCATTAATATCCCTCAGTGTGGCACCCAAAACAGGCCTGTCAGCGGTGAGAGACTCAACAGATTTATTTGACTTTGACAGGAGCAAGGGAAAAGACAATTTTCTCTCCATCGGAAGCAGAGAAATGTATGATATTTTCATATTCTGAGAGAGATCTTGTAACCACACACATCCCAACGGAAAGCTGCAGCTCTTTAAGACTGTGGGAAGGACTGACCACCATGTATCACACAAATAAAGTCTGACAGCAGCTCGGGATGGTCAGTTCTTACTGGCCAGTTAAAAATGGAGTATAAAGATTAATGCTGGTTGGGATTTGGGGTAGATCTGGAAGTTAAAGATGCCGATCTATAGCTGAGTACACAAATTCAGATTCTCTAAGGGATTTTAAGGGGTATTTCTTTGAGACTGAGTGACCTTGCATTTGGATTATAAAACCACTCTGAGGCTGTGTTGTGGTTTACCCTTGAGGGTTGAATACATTCCCATATACAGTGTAAGTGAAATTATGGGTGATGGACAGCTAAAAAAAATTATGAATGACTGGTGTTTTTCTAAGTTATTACTTTCTTTTGTGCTCCCAGCCAAACATAAACTATGTCCAATGAGAGCTATGATGGCTCAACTAAGGGTTGTCTATTCTTTTGCTAGCATTTGAACGCACACATAAGTGTACACTTCTCAAAGAATGTATATGAGAATGTGCCATTATTTGTTTGTATGTGTGGTTTGTGCCCACAAGGCACGTCTCATTTTTCTCTCTCACTGTGTCCAACTCCAGACTGCTATGAAAGCTTTGGAGAGAATTACCAAGGACAGCAGTCGAGGACAAGATCAAACCTGCCCTGTGCTCCCTGGAGCGACCACAGCAACAGGTTGGCCCACTGGATCCTCGCTACTTCCTAATAACTTTCCCAAACTCGACTATAATGTAAAAAACAGACTTGCACCATTAAGAAAACTGTAGGCAAGCACTGTTGCCTAAAATAGAGATCAAACTGTCACACAGGTCTAGAACAGGTTAACCTCCAGAGCCCAACAAAGTGTAAGAGATTTTGAGGCATTCAGCAAAAGAAAATGAAAACACAAATAATGATCAGAAGTTGACCTTATGCACAACAGTCCCAGTGTGCAAGCGTGTCTGAGTTTTCTAGAACCATGCGTGCAAATCTGAGACATGGTGTTGTTTTAGGGAGGCACCTTATAAGTGACCTCTAGTTAAGTCTTGCTGTTGCTAGTCATTCAAGGAAAATCCCTTGTTCGCAGAGGAGAAAACAACTCCTGACGACGCTCTGACTCGCCTCCCCAACATCTCTTTATGGCTCGAGAAGTGTTTTCCTGAAAATGACCCAGCTGAGCAAAAAAGACTCCCAGAGATAACTTGGCTGAGGAATATACTCTTTACAACTCACCCTTGACCCCAAGCCGCTCCTTTACAGGAACACTTCAAAGCCACTGAACTCCACTGCCTGGCTTTTTCTAATAGGTCAAAAATCTGGGTTAGGAAGTCACAGTGAGAACTGGCTGTGCCAGAAGGATAACATATATAAACATGGATTTTAAACCCTTGATTGCTGTGATTTCACCACCTTATTAGTAGAGGAATTTTGGTGTGAGGAAGGATTTCGATTGGGGCTTTAAAATTCTAGTGAGAATGCTTCATGTGTGGGATACGTCTGCACGAGTATTATGTGAATGTAGGTGGGAACATACTGTCTAAGTGAGTAATTCCTTTGCAAATCACCTCATTATCTTGTCTGGAGGGAGAGAGCCTACACAGCTGTGTATTTGATGGTCCAGATCCTATCTGGCTAAATTCATTCAGCATTTACAAATAGTTATAAATCAGCAGAAAGTCTTTTTTTTTTTCAAAAAGTCCCTAATTATCTGTAAAGAAAGAAAGAATGAAAGAAAGTGAAAGTTTGTCTTTTGTTTTCATATTGTCTTTGGGGCTTACTAAATGTTGATGAAAGATTAGTTAAGGGATCATTTGGGTTTCTGTGTTTGTTCAGTGGTGAGAGGGGCATGCTGGTGGCTGGCCTGGAAGGAAACTACTGCAGAAATCCTGATAAAGACAAACACGGTCCTTGGTGTTACACCAACAATTCTGCCATACCCTGGGACTACTGCAATGTAAAACCATGTGAGTGGATGTCTGCACGTACAATACCTTCCCTGACACACACAGATACATAAAGTGAGACGTGCTTAGAGATGTGAAATAATTGAAGGGTTATCATACTTACTTCATACATACTAGAAAAAAGACAGAGCTAGCGTAGATTTGTGTTCACTTTGCCCCCCCCCCCCCCCCACACACACACACAATTAATTTGCAGTCTAAACTCACAGGAGAGCCATACTTATCAGAAAGCCCGGGGGTTTTGTATGGACCATGAGAGCCAGAGGCATCATCTTTATAACTGGCTTATAAAAGTCTGTAAATCTGTTTGTACCCCACTTTTAAATTAGAAGACCATAGTTGTATTTCATGTTTTAGGATTCCTTCTCACTATTTTGTAAATAATGATGTTGCATTTCATATATTTTAATACATTACACTTACCATCTGTTATCTTGTCAAACCTCTATGCGGTATAAACTCCATTATCATGCATCCATGTTTGATTACTTGACACGAGCATATTATGAGTTTCAGACTATACATAAATTCATGAAAGCTGACCTTAAAACTAGGGGAAAATTACTTTAAACTATATAAATAATACATAACCTGTTATGCTCCTGTGACATCTGATACATCTAAAAATCTAAAATTAGGAAGCAGCTTCCACCTGCAGGCACGCTGCAGCCCTTTAAGGCGCGTTACATTCAATTAAACATGACATGGAAAACAAACTCAAGGGCCCCGATAGCTGTTGCGCTATGCTCACTGTGATATTCACACCCCTGTGTGAGGCTGCTTCTTACCTTGTATGAGGTAATACTCCCTGATCACTTGCTTGTCTCCTCGCCTCTCTGCAGGTAATGCTTCACAGAACACCATCCCACTGGGTGAGAGTCTCTCAGTGCTCATCTGTCTGCCTGTGTATGCAAGTGGCTCAGCTGCTGAACTGCATTTGATAGGCTACAAAAGTTGATGGAGTCCCTTTTATGTCCAGCTATAATGATGCATGAGATAATGATGTTGTGGTGGCATCTGTTTCCCTTTCTGTGTGTGCATGTTGGTCTCTCTGTGTTACTTTAAGATGAACAAACGATGAATCCTTCAATCTCTCGACATTACAAATGTGTTCCGTTAACTTATTCAGTAATCACCTTAATTATTGGCCTCATTGGTTGATGTTTTATGATGATGATTGTGCTGGATCATTAGGCAGTGCCTTTGCATTGCGACTCTGTAAACAATATATGTCATTGTTAACTATAGTGTCATTGTGCCTGTGAATGCATCTTTATGGCTATAATTTAATATATATTGTGTGTTAAATAGACATTAACATATATTTAATGTATATTTTGTACCATAATGTATATTTGTGTTCTACCTGTCAAGGTGAGCGGAGCCCTGTGGGCTGTTTTGTCCATAAGAGAACCAGGATCGTAGGAGGAGGTCCAGTGGGCATATCAGAAGGCAGCTGGATGGTCAGCATACAGAAAGGGTATGGCATTTAACATTCTACACATTTTCCTCTACCACTGAAGAAGAACAG
This sequence comes from Cichlasoma orientale, assembly GCA_034780415.1. Lineage (NCBI taxonomy): Eukaryota > Metazoa > Chordata > Actinopteri > Cichliformes > Cichlidae > Cichlasoma > Cichlasoma orientale. Next base: position 189,753 of record JAVDPK010002051.1, read on the forward strand.
TGCAACATCCTGCTCAGACTACCCTTAAATTTTTAAAATAAATAAATAAAATCTGAGGGGTTGTTAATTCAGTCTGTCGACTGCTGCAAATTTAGGATTTATGTACAGGATATGTTTTAATCGTAGTGGTCAGTCAGTGTGTACATATACAAATAAAATGTGTTGAAGGGCAAAAGAAACAGATTACCTGTTCAAAAACTTCAATTATAATACTTTTATTTCTCTGAGTAACGTAGGCAAACAGCCTGTTAAGCCAAATTCCTAAAATACTGTCTACACTGTAATTATCAGTGATGCACTGTTGTATTGGTGAAGTTGTGATATGATTTTACAGATGGTATTGTTAGGTTCTTAGAATGACTTTTTTATCCCCAAATAATGTTTAAAGATGAGACAGGTTCGGGTCACACAGGGTGTCTTAGATCTTACCTCAGTGTGACATTGTGTTTTGTGCTCTACTCAGATCAATGCACTGGTGTGGCGGTTCACTAATACGAGACGAGTGGGTACTTACTGACAGGCAATGCTTCTCCTCGTGGTAATATTGGCTTTTTTTTTTCTTTCTTTTTTTTGCTTAAACCTTGAAGGATCTGAGCATTTTGAAGAGTAATAATTGAGCAGTACTTCTGGATGTATTAACTCCTTTCTTGTGCTTCTTCAGTGTTCCAAACCTCAGTGAGTACCGAGTGTGGCTGGGAGTCTCTCATATTCGAGAGGGTGCTCCTGATTGGTCCAAGAGACAGGAAGTCAACATAGCCCATGTGATATGTGGCCCTGAGGGCTCCAGTTTAGCCCTTCTAAGGCTCTCTAAGTGAGTGGCTATAGAAGAATGATCTCAGGGATATATTGATATATTTTTCTGTGTTTGTAATGCTGATCATGTTTTGTACTGTACATTGTATGTTTGTCAGGCCTGCCCTTCCCGCAGACAATGTCCATACAATTCAGCTGCCTTTGGCTGGGTGCGCCATCCCTGAAGGAACAATATGTAAAATGTATGGATGGGGAGAGACCAAAGGTACAAATATTATATATATATTATAGCTGTTGTATACCCACCTATTCTCTGGTTCTTCTGGAATTGCAATGCATTGCATTTATGTTACCTTTTTCCAGCAGCAGGCCTCGAATATTTTTTCTTCTTCTTTTTTTTTTTGCATGATTTAAGGTTGAGGTGCAAAAGCATAATCTAGTACAGTCTTCTCTGCTGTATATGCTTGCAATATGTTAACCCTGGGGTAATATTAACATTTGGGTTGCACTGCATTGTGTTTACTGCAACAAAACACAGGCAATGAAGTGCAATTTTCAACTCTTTCAGGCACTGGCTATGAAGATATGCTAAAGGCAGTGGACCTGCCCATTGTCAGTAATAGCCAGTGTAGAGAGATGCACAGAGGAAACCTCCACATCACCAACAACAAGATCTGTGCAGGAGGGAAGAGGAATGAGGGAGTGTGTGAGGTAAACTGTTGTAAACAGTTTGTATTATTTTCCTAAGGAAGTGTTTTGCTATTTAAACATGAGGTCAAATGACTGTTTTAGTGATCAGAAGGAAAACGGCACACTAGAATCCATGCAGCGCATTCAAGCCTTGTTGGTAAACAAGAACAGGCCTTTAGTCCTATGGCTAAAGTAATTGTTCCCAGTTTGAAGCTACGTGGGTATTAGCGCCTTTGTTTAACACAGTGCTTCCAAAGCCCAGTTTGATCTAAATCTCAAACAAATGTTATTTGAATCCGTAGGCTTAGTATTCAGTCAGTTGTAAATAGAGCAGCTGGAGACTGTTGCGCTCCAATTTCATCAGCTATCAAAGACTTGATTTTGTGGTTTCTGGCTTTAGAAAAGAAATACTATCTATCACAGAACATTAAAATAAAATTTGATTTCATTTGACTGTCAAACATGTAAAACTGTAATGAGAGCCATGACTGTATTTCTTTTCTTTGCTTTTTTTTCACAGAGAGATTACGGAGGCCCTCTGGTGTGTCAGGATGGTGATATCAGAGTTATAGTTGGAGTAAGTGTCCATGGCAGAGGCTGTGCTCGGGCCAACCAGCCTAGCATTTTCATTAATGTGCCCTACTACACACAATGGATCTACAAGGTTTTCAGATATTACCCCAACACTGACACCGTCTGAAGACTTAACAGAGAATGAATACAATTCTGAGGACTAAATCAGATCTGGAGCCTCCACTTAAGTCCAGTGGTGAACTCAGGATGCCTGGTTTATAATGTTTTGCATACCTACACAGTCCAGATCAATAGGAAATTGATCTGAAGTTATACTTACACTATGATGTAATATTTAAAATCATCAATAAGAAAGAGACATTGATGGCAGTTTTGAAGCCCAACATGGATGTTACTCTTATTTTAGACATACAGTAGGAAGTGAAGTGCTGGAGTGTCTGACAAGTCAAGAAACAGCAAAGTAGGGCTTTGACTGAGGTGGGAGCAGAACAGGCAAACATATATCTGTTTTGGTTTTGTTTGGTTTTTTTGGTCCATTTCACAATTTCATTTAGGTAGCAAATCCACCATAGTCATATGTGTGTATGTGAATACTCTTGATTCCTGGCATTACTTGAATATTTTAAATACCAAATTCAGTGGTTCAGCAGCTGCTTTTATAGAGTACGTCAACGGGCCACTTAAAAACTATCCAGTGGTAGGGCAACGCTAAGGGCACTCTGACCAAGCATCTCCAGGAGCTTTGATAAAGTGGTCCTTACTGTAAATACTATTTTAATGAGTGTGTCTGTGACACTCTTAATTCATTTAGGTCTTATAGACCTATGAGAACTCAGATGCTGTGGTGGACAGATAAATGACATGAGGTGTGCTATCAGTGTGTTTTAGCTTTTAGCCAAATTTCTGTTTCATAATGGGGTCAAATAAACAGAAAAACCTAAACAAACTGCATCTTCCTTATTCTTATGCTAACACAGTACAACTGACTGAAAGATGCTTTTTGCTTTCTGTGTAAATAAAATGAGTGGATGGTTACCCAGTGTTCAGAGGATTTGAAAAACAAACTTTTTTTTTTAACATTTATGTGTACACAAAAGCTCTTTCTGTACAGAATATAATATTTCCTTTAAAAAGTTGAATCATCATCAGTGTGTCTGTTTTTTAGTTATTTTTGTATGTGTGTGTGCATGTGTGTCTGTATTTAAAAAAAATAAAGAAAAGAAAAGAAAAGAGAGAAAAAAAAGTGCAGAGGGAGAGGGTGTGTGAGTCTGTGCGTGTTTGAGCCAGAACTAAATGAATTATCGCCACTCTCAGACCTTGGCAGACCCCCCTTTTGATTCCACCCCAGATATTAGAGTGTGAAAGTCTGGTGGTTCCATCTTTGTGAATGGGATGTGATCTTTGTAACATTACTGTCTGTAATGGGCTTCACTGTGATGACTGAACAAACCCTAAAACAAGTTGACACACTTGTTTTCCGGTGTCAGTGATTGAGACGACTTTGTAACTACATCAACAATATGTCTGTATGAGAGAAGGAAAATGGTCTGCGTGTAAGTTTGTATGCGTGCGTCTGTGTGTGAATGTGTGCACACTGAAAGATGCTGCAAGCTGCTATATTCTACAGATTGTACAGTACTGCCTTATAATGTATAATATGTATTGTATTGTATGCATTTACTATGAGCTTCATTTTATCCAGTGCTAAATGTTAAACCCAGTTTCAGCAAGTTTTTTTGAAATGCTTTATGGTGACTGTCACTATATTAAACTCTTTTTCTACCCATCTGTGAATTTCATTTTTCATTTCATCTTTTTGAATGTTGCATTCTTTGAAAGTCCTGTTTGCGTTCTGAGTACAAACGTGTATAGTCGCAGTCAGTTTGCTGCTTAATTAATACAAGGTTGTTATACTTCATTACCAGAAGATGGCACCATAGTAGCATAGAGACTATGGGGATGGCTTGGTAATCTTCCTAATCGCCCCTCTTCTCCCTCTTTCTCTCTCTCACACGCACACACACACAGATAGACACAATCTATACAGTCACATCTGCTTCCACTTGCACACACAGAGGCATATACCTACCACTGGTCCCAGCCATGTAGCCATTCTTGATAAAAAACACTACACCGCAGTAGCAGAATTTTGCTGTCGCCACATTCAGACTTTCATAGAGTGGGAGTGTGCGATAAATATGAGGGGGCATTAGAGTATATGTGTGAATGTGTGTGTTGGAAATGGAATGCAAAGGTGAAAGAGAGCGGCGACTGAGAGCTGGAGATTAAACGCTGAATCCATTGATGCTGTATTAAGAAACTTATGGAGCAAGCAGAAAATACACTAGGATCGACACTTTCTGTTGCAAGGTGTGCATTGCTTGCTGATGCTGAGACAACACACGCACACGCACACACGCATGCATACAGCTGGGACAGTATAGTATCTGTGATAATGCATACTGTAGAGATATCAAAGAAAGATGACGTGTAGGAAGTTTGCTTTCATGTGCGGGTCAGCAGAGAGAACAGGAAGACAAGAAACTGTAGATATAAACAAGTAGACACAAGAACACCAGCTCCACCCCCACTCACCCCCCCCCCCCTCTGTGGTAAAGTGCTACAGCATACAGGAGGCTAATAATCCACTGAACATGGCTTGTGTCATGGCTGTTCACTCTGGCATGAAAGCACAGGCAAAGAAAAATGATTAAGAGCAACAATCAATCTTCAGACAACAATTAGTTGTAGACGGTGCAGCAACGTGACAACTTAAGGAATAAAATGAGACACTTTCATTTCTCTCCGGCTGGCTGGCCATTGAAATTCAAACACAGTAGCAGGATAGTTTCACATGCTGCCACAGTTGGCTGACGACTCCAGGCAGATCTGCTTCTCAATCCCTCTGTATGTGTGGGTTACATATGTGACTAAATGAAAGAGAGGGAGCGGCTGGGAGAGAAAGACGGAAAATGAGAGAGGAACTGATTATTCCAGAGAAAGGCTTTTATAAGCCACAAGACTCCCATTACAGATCATTATGTTTCAGATTTAGTTAAGAATATCTTTCATAATCTAATTGGGTTGTCTTTGTAATGTCATTTAACCTCTTTTTAGACGCTTTCTCTTCTCTCTGTGGAGTCCTCAGTTTTAGGCCTCTGTTGTGTCTGTGTGTGTGTATTCGAGGAGGCTCGCGCGCACGCGTGTGTGTGTGCGTAATTCAGATTGTCAGATTATTATTACTTCCAAGGGTAGGCTTACGGGAGTTGGGGTGATCATACAAAAGCTTTTAAAACTATCTATCTCCTATCTGCATTTCATCTTGTAGCATGACACACCTTTCCATCCTAACACTTACTGGTACTCACTTCTCATAGCATGTTCAGTTGAAAATGCATTTTATAAGAAAAAGAAAAAACCTCACTTTTACTTTGAAAATAACACTGAAATTGGAACTGAAAGGTTCTCACTTGAAGGGTGATGGTGAATGGCAGAGGGAGGGTCCGTAGGCAGGCAGGCTGAGTTCCACAAGTGGTGTGGATTCAGGGGTGGAGAGCGGGTAGGCAGGTGGATTGCAGGTAAGTACTGATATTCAGTCCTGAGTATTCTCAGGCTTGGATAGCTGCACAGTGAGGATCCAACTGTGGCTCTAAGGGAGTTTCAGGTAAATGTCTTGATGTGGGTGACAGGTGAACCAGACAAACCATTAAGAAGCAGATGAACACGACCAAAACGAGACCTCGAGGACCGCAATCTGGGAGGACAATTTAACAACACCGTGGTCACGACGATCTGGCAGAGAAACACAGCCACATCCGGTTCTTAAAAACACAATCTGGATGACGATAATGGATGATGACACAGCCAGCCCAGGAAAATGGTGCTCCACCCATGGGTGGTTACACAGGAGTCTGCAAACATCTCCACCTAAGGGCCAAGAAGAGACAAGAAAAAACAACACCACCCCAGCCTGAGCCAATCTTAACACTAATGGCTAACTAATTGTTTTCCTTCTTAAAACAAGTGTACAATTCTGATCCAGTTGCTACTTGTATAGTTTTGCTCATTTCTGAGTTGGATTAACATCTTTGGGCACATTTGTGCCAGAAATTGTCTGTTTTTTTTTTTACATGAAGCTGTTACATTTAATATATTAACACCATGAGTCACTCAATTTGAAAGTGAGTGATTCATGGTAACAAACCCGGAGAAGCTTAACCTGACACTGCATTTCCTCCTAGCGCTACAGTATGTTAGCCCACAGCTTTGTTTCGATTGACTCTCACCTGCGTTCAGGTGTTTGTTTAGCAAATTAGCTCCACTCTGCCTCATTTTTCCACTTCTAATCAGCAGATAAAATTAGCATCAACTGGGGGGAAACAATGGAGCATTTAGCAGCTAACAGGACTCTATCCCCCAAAGAATAACAAAATAGAGTTACAAATAATATTCCATCCATGCGTTCTCTTCCGCTTATCCTGTCCTGAGCCTATCCCAGCTGACATAGGGCGAGCGGTAGGGTACACCCTGTACAGGTCGCCAGCCTGTCGCAGGGTCAACACAGAGAGACAGACAACCATTCACACTCACATTCACACGTACGGGCAATTTAAAGTGACCAATTAACCTAACCCCAGTAACTGCAGAGATTGTGTGATGCTGAATGTGTAAACAGGTAAATGGTTTCTAACATGCTTGCGGTTTTAAAAAAAAAAAAGTGCCATATTAATCATCTTAGCTGTTTCTATAGGATTCTCCAATTTTGTGGGCATAATTACTGGAATTGTTCTAGAAGGCTTCATCAGGTGGTGGCCTCCAGCTCGCAGTGGAACGGTTCACAGCTGAGTGTGACGCGGCTGGCATGACAATTAGCACCTCTAAGTCTGAGGCCATGGTCCTCAGTCGGAAAAGAGTGGAGTGCCCACTCCAGCTCAGGGACAAGCTGCTGCCCCAGGTGGAGTAGTTCAAGGATCTTGAGGTCTACGTGACGGGAAAAGGGAACGGGAGATTGACAGACGGATCTGGGCAGCATCTGCAGTGATGCGGACGTGGATGCAGTCTGTTGTGGTAAAGAGGGAGTTGAGCATGAAAGTGAAGCTGTCGATTTACCGGTCAATCTGCGTCCCTGCCCTCATCTATGGTCATGAGCTTTGGGTAGTGACCGAATGAATGAGATCGCCAGCCTCCTCCGAAGGGTAGCTGGCCTCTCCCTTAGAGAGAGGGTGAGGAGTGCAGCCAATCCTGAGGGGCTCAAAATAGAGCTTCTCCTCCACATCGAAAGGAGCCAACTGAGGCGGTTCGGGCATCTGACTAGGATGCCTCCTGGGCGCCTCTTGGGTGAGGTGTTCTGGGCACGTCCTACCGGGAGGAGGCCCCAGGGCAGACCCAGGACATGCTTGAGAGATTATATCTCTCGGCTGGCCTGGGAACGCTTTGGGGTCCCCCCCGGATGAGCTGGTTGAGGTGGCTGGGGAGAGGGACGTCTAGGCTTCTCTGCTTAGGCTGCTGCCCCCGCGACCCGGCCCTGGATAAGCGGAAGAAAGTGGATGGATGGCCGCAGGGCTTTTTTTTTTTTTTTGCCTAATATGACCAGTCCCTATCTAAATGAATGAGTAATTCCAGTTTTAATTGACAGACAAAAGCGCACCTCATAAAACAGGACTGAGAAGTCTGATGATTTTACAAAAAAAAGTGAAAAGATATACTTAAAAATGCTACACAATTCACAACAAGACAAAATAAGCTGACAATGTGAGCATCATCCTGATAAACATCTGGCTTAGGATGGATACAAAGAGCCAATAAAATGATAAGTATGTACTACAATAATGAGAAGATATGCTAGAGCACTAGAACAAACTATTCTGTGTGTAGTTCGCATGCAGCCGTGCAACAACAACACTGATCATTATTATATATCATATCATCCAGAGGTTGGACATACACACTTGATTTGAAATGTTTTGCCTTCAGCAGTGTTTTTTTTCCAGTGAACAGATTGTCAAGCTCAGATAATGTAGTCTTATAAAACCTTGCCTGACGTTCATTCAGCAATTTCACGACATCTCAAGGTTTGGATCAATGGATATGGTAAATCAGTTGCTGTGGCAGTGGCTGTGTTGATATTAATCATTAGTTATTCAACCAGGACCACAGGAGGCAGCATGACAGACTAAGGGACAGACAGGCAAGAGGCAGGAAGGCAGACACGCAGCAGGATGAATCATCAGAAGGGGAAAAAGGCTGGGGGACATTAAACATCATAGTCTGGGAGATCACAAAGTCTCAAAGTGACAACTAACTTCCAGGTTTATGCCCAGAGGTTTCACATCAGAAATGACTTTCCATATGAAAAACTTCATGCATTTTCTGATTAGATTATGAGATTCTCCTTGCCTGCTGCACATTACCGAAAAACAGGGTCAGAATTATCTGTGAGGGGAAGTACGCGAGCAGAAAATAAACATTAACAGCACAGTATATGTAGTGTATTTGCGCTTCTATCTTAAATCCCATGCATGGATTTTCTTGTATGCTGTACAACACAGCCACAATATTTGCTCTCTTCTGGGACAAGATGCTAGCAATGCCTGCACTGCCTGTAATATAGTGTCAATGCTGATAGAAGGATCTGCCAAATTTTTTATTCAGAACAATCTTATCCATTATCCAGTAACAAAAAAATTAAAAGAAAGTGATGTGTTACTGCACCAGTCTTTAGTCTGTCAATCTGTCTGACAGTCTTTCCGTGTCTTTCCCTTTCACCTTGCCACTATCTGTCTGACTCTTTCTATCAGCGACACAGGGATGCTTTATCTGAGTAAAGTACACCACAGTGCAGTAACATCTCCCAAGACAGCCAGGGAGCTGATAGGTATCACTCTACAAACAGGCTGTTCCTCCTAGGACTCTACACACAGATAATGCGCTGCTTTCTCTTCCACCTTTTTTCAATTCTGTCTGCCTGTGTCTCTGACTCGGTCTCTCTACTCCCCAACCCCCACCTACCCAGTCTGTCTCTGTCTCTCTCTACATGTATCTCTCTCTACTGGCCTCCCTCATTCTATCTTTCTCCCTCAGGATGATCTCATGGGGATAGAGGTGTATAACCTCTCCCGGCTGGAGATCCTGCAGATATTAGCCTTCTGTGTTCTCTCTAACACCACCCCCTGAGTGAGCAACATTAGTGCTGTATTAGGGTACAGTGAAATTACACAAGTGTGTTTGCATTTGCGTGCATTTGTGCTGGATGCCAGCTGCCCTGCAGTGTGTGTGTGTGTCTAGTGCGTCACCCTGCTTTCTCCGGCCCAGGTTCCCAGTGGTGTTCGGCATATGTTAACCATGGGACACAGGCTACAGATAAAGCTATGCATGCTACCAACTACCCTTTGACGTCATAGACCTCCTCTCCTCCTCAACACTTTGTACTTTTCATGATTCATCAATAATAATACGGGATACACTGATTAAATCTACTTGCAAACAGGCAAAACACACTCAGACAAATACTCATAGCTATGCACTGCAATGAGGTAAGTGATTGCCATTTTAGAAAAGATTAAATTTCCCATCAATATCTCCAAAGGAAAGACCCTTTCTCCCCAACAAAGTAGCCACTGACAAATAAAGAACAAAAGGATGGTACAGAAGAAAGGAAGCAGTAAAGCAACTCACTGACAAGGTGGACACACCTGCTTGCCAGCATAGCTGTGGCAGAGATCAAAGACCTGCAAAACTCAACAATGCAGCGCTATAGAACTAGCCCTGTAACTTGAACAGTGAGTGTCACTGAAATCTTAACTCCAAGGTGAAACAGGAAAAAGAAGGTAGATAGCTCTGAGGTTGCTACTAAAATGTGGATATTTTCACTATAATAAATGTATAAAAATCACATGTACTAAAAAGAATATAGAACAAGAAGTAGATGTGTGAGCAAAGATAAAAGAAACAAGAACAGCTTGGATGACATTGCTGGATGACAGATAAGACAATGTACATAGAAGAGTGTTTATATGGTTAATGATTAAAAAAAACGTGTTTATTCTATTCTATTTTATAATTCATTACCAATATTGCATACTGAAGGGACATCAGTTTCTGTGATGCTTAGAAATGGTTATTTTTGAATGGCTTGACATCCAAAATGTCGATAGATCTGATATCTCGCAACATTTTAGACCCCTGGTGACTCAAATATCCAGACAGCAAGCAATATTCCTAGTTCAAACCAAATATTGCAGCAGAGTCAAAAATTGATTTCTGGTTAATTTCTCTCTCTGTGATGGACTTTGTTTCTGATTGCTGCATGTCAGCAGTACCTCTCACAAATTACTTTGTTATTAAGTTGATTTTTTTAAAATCTCCTGGTGTTCGCAGCAGAAGAAAAGCAACTGGAAATTCAATTCCAGTTTAATAAAGTGCCAATCAATTTTTTGATGGTTCTGAATCCATAATATCTAATACAGCGTTCTTTTTTTTTTTTTTTTTTTTTTTTTTTTTTTTTTTAATACAGCGTTCTTAAATGTTCATCAGGCTGAAGACAACTTCACTAAAAGAGAAATGAAGCAGGCACCTACATTTCATATACTGCATAAAAATGTGTTGCATATGAAACTTGACATAAAATGTATCATGCATTAATTCACCTTTTCATGCATACAATACTATGTTTTTTTTAAATAATTACAGAAAGATTCAAAATATGCTGATATGATATTAAACAGTAATATGAAAGACAGCATGAACTGATTAGACATAACTACACTATATTGCCAAAAGTATTCACTCACGCATCCAAATCATTGAATTCATGTGTTCCAATCACTTCCACGGCCACAGGTGTATAAAACCAAGCATGCAGACCGCTTCTAAAAATATTTGTGAAAGAATGGGTCGCTCTCAGGAGCTCAGTGAATTCCAGCTTGGTACTATGATAGAATACCACCTGTGCAGCAAGTCCACTTGTACAATTTCCTGTTTTTATATTATATTGTATATTATAACAAAGTGGAAGCAATTGGGAATGACAGCAACTCAGCCATGTAGTGGTAGGCCATATAAAATGACAGAGCGAGGTCAGTGGATGCTGAGGCACATAGTGCGCAGAGGTCACCAACTTCAATCACTGCAGACCTCCAAACTTCATGTGGCCTTCAGATTAGCTCAAGAACAGTGCGTAGAGAGCTTCATGGAAGGGGTTTCCATGGCTGAGCAGTATTTTTCAGGAGTTGTGCTCGGCCCCTTAGTTCCAGTGAAAGGAACTCTTTAATGTATTTCATGCGCCCAACTTTGTGGAAACAGTTTGGGGATGGCCGCTTCCTGTTCTATTATAGGTGTGCACCAGTGAACAAAGCAAGGTCCATAATGACATGGATGACTGAGTTTGGTGTGGAAGAACTTGACAAGCCTGAGTCCTGACCTCAACCTGATATAACACCTTTGGGATGGAGCAGAGTCTGTGAGCCAGGCCTTCTCGTCCTGTGTCTTGTTCTTGTGTCTGATCTCACAAATGTGCTTCTGGAAGAATTATCAAAAATCCCCATAAACACACTCCGAAACCTTGTGGAAAGCCTTCCCTGAAGAGTTAAAGCTGTTATAGGTGCAAAGAGTGGGCCGACATCATATTAAACCCTATGGATTAAGAATGTGATGTCCCTCAAGTTCATATGTGAGTGAAGGCAGATGAGCAATTAATTTAGGCAATAAAGTGTATCTGTGGATGGCACATGTTAGTGAGATATCTGACTCTGGGAAGTATCACGGGGCTTTTTTGTCATAAGGTGGCTTGAGTCTCTGGAAGAGAGTCTCAAGCCTCAAGCTATAGTCCTGACCTGTGTTGACTCTAATGAGAGTGGAAAATTAAATCAAATTCAATAGAAGATTATTAATGTAAACAATTTAAGCACTTTCAAGTTCAGTCAAGGCATCTAAGTCTGAGTGTAAACTCAACTGAGTGATTTAAATGTAATTAAAATAAACTGAGTAGCAACTTAACACGTTATTTTCATTCTTCTATCAAGATTTATCATTACAGTCTAGCAGGGCCAGTTTCAAATCTTGCTGTTACTTTTAGTGCATTTGATGAATCCTTAAACCATTAACAGCATTAGCAACAAATTTATTATTAAATATTAAATTATGTGCATGACATTTCAGTGTTCAATGTTTTTATGTTGACAATGTTTCTCTCAACTTAACAATTAACACATTCAAATTAAACTCATTAAATGTGGATTTTGTTTAGTTGACAACTTTTCATGACAATACAACAAAACAGTGACATTGTGAATATGTTGGACATTGATAGAAATACATAGGTGTACAGGGTTTACTATGTGGCAGACAGATGCATGTCCACTGGATATACTGTCTAGAGTAACATTTACTTCCCACAGACACACAACAATTATGGCATGGCCACTGACAATTAATAAAACAACAACAAAAACACCGGAATAAGAACTGCATAAATGGCTCTATATTAAATCCATTTCTACTCTAAGGGAAGTTCAAATGGAGAACATAAATCACAAAATCCCCTGTGCATCTCTCTGAGATCTGAGACATTACAGTCTCATCCTCAAGAATGGCTGACACATGGTGTGTTTCAAAGGGAAGTCCTGCAGGCTCTCTCTCTTCATTGACCACTGGCACCAGAGCCACTGCTCCCTCCTGGGCTGACACAAATTTAAAAAAAAATTAGTTTTTTACTAATGAGAGAGTACAAAGTCATTAAGCCAATAAAACGGGCTGACAGTTTAAAAATACTGCTACTAATTATATTAGTGACTAGATATTTTACATGCAAACAGGTCTTCATAGCTTGCAATATCCATGTAAACAATACAGAAGCATTCTGGTTGATCAATGCATTTGTCATAGTTGATGAAAAAGTGAGATAAAAGTATGGCAAGTGGGATGAGAGATAAGCTTATCCATAAGCGTTTTTAACTGCTTAAAACATAATTAAGGTCATCTTCAGTGCATTCAGTGCATAATTTTTCAACCTAGACTAAAGCTAGTTGTAAGAATCTGAACTGCTTTCTGCTTTCTGAGTTGACTTGAGCACAAACGAGGGAGGAAAAAAGAGCCCATGATGCTCTGTTATTTTATAAATGTTGTTTTCTAAATATATGGAGCAGAAAATCTGCTAAATTAAGTGTGTGTGTGTGTGTGTGTGTGTGTGTGTGTGTGTGTGTGTGTGTGTGTGTGTGTGTGTGTGTGTGTGTGT
>JAVDPK010002051.1:247443-257755 GCA_034780415.1 Cichlasoma orientale
GTCGACTCGAACCCAGCCCTTCCAGATGGTAATCTAACTGTGAGGCAACAGTGCTAACCACCACGCCACCGTGCTGCATGCACTGTCATGATTACTGTAATTATTCTATTAATGGACAGCCTCTTTTGCTCATAAAGCAGGGCAGTTAGTAGCCTTTTATTTTAAACATACTATAATAAATGCTGTTAGACTTTTTTTTTGTCCACTCAAGCATTAGTCCGTTTTAGGACCATTCATTGTTTTTTTCTGTTTAGCATGCCATATGTTTTCATGAAATTTAAAATAATATAACATGTCTTCAAGGAAGAAAAAACAAGGAATCCCGAGAACAGAGCTGAACAGCTATGAGCATACCCATAACTAGTCATCTCCTTATGAACTATCAGCACTACATGGAAAAACTATAATTTGGAAATATGCTTTTGTTTACTGAAAACTGATATAACTGGAATTGTTGCCACACGGAGAAACATACAGGAACCATTACTGTACATAATCAGAAACACCAAACAATGCTCTCATGTTCAGTCACAGCTGGGCACACATGCATGGTTTCTAAAGCTATGTCAGAGATCTTTTTTCTAAATATTTGTTGAGGTAGTCCCCGAATTACAAAGAGTGTGCAGGGCTAATCCTTCTTCTCATGCAACAGCTGTCAGACTTTAAACACCACCCTGTTGCTTTATCAGTCATTGCATGGAAAAGGGGGGCAATCTTTTGGCCAGTATTATCCCAAAGAGGGAAAAATAACTATATAAGAGGTTTGAAGACAGGCAAGACTCAGCACTGCAGAAAGTCTCAGAGCATGGCTACAGTCCATGAAATGTCTGAGCCAGTGCCACACGTAGATAAGGGGAATGTCCAAATATGTGTTGGCCTAAAAGCTGTGTGGCATATAAAAGAATGGCAACAATGTGCCAGGTCTGTACTGAACAACTAACCGCCTAGCATCCCACCCTACAAAAGTGAGTCAGGGTAAGTGGGAAAACTGGATGTTGCAGAGCCTTGAGACGATTGTTTGTTGTGATTCGGTGCTATATAAATACAATCGAATTGAAATTTTTAATTGAAAAAGGTGGTTATTAAAGCAGATAAACAAGTGTTTATGAATTTGTGTGTGTGTGTTGTGGTACCCAATTAGTCTATGTGGGTATTCTGAACATTGCCAATGTTTCGAGTTGTGACACTAGGTGGCTCTGAGAATGCTACACGTCAACTGTAGCAATGCTGTCACTTCATTGGCTCTTTATTTTCTTTTGAAGATAAATACAGACACAGGCTTGAAAGGACATGTACACGGCATCTCTTTAAAGTCTGCAGCCATTTTTGTTTTCCAACACATACTGTATATACTTGGTAAACTTGTATCATAGTTGTAAAGTCACATCAAACTGACAAAACAAAGAGAGCCCATAGGTATCTGCACAAAAGCTTGCATTACCTGGAACATAGCAGACCCATGCATATTCAAATATGTAGAAATTATAACATGAGCGTAATGCACTTCCTAAGCTTCTCTGCTTCCATTCTTTCTTTCTTTTTTTTCCCCTGCTTTGTTACTGAAGGTGACTTTTTGAACCACACTGCTTTACCTCATTTGATAGTTACAACTACTGAATGAGATAAAACTCATAATTAGTTGCTAGCATTAGCCATTACCTTTGCAACTGCTAGTGCACGATGTCTCCTACCTCTGTGGATTCCTCGCAACTCAGCCTGTGCTTAGCGTGGCAGGTCAGAAAAGTGCTGGAGCAGCATTTGGCCTGAGAGCAGAGGAGTGGATGGTGTGTGAGAGGAGGCCGGTGGAAGCAGATCGATGTGGCCTGTATTCATTAACCCTTGCTCACGGCTCCCTTCCCCTTCCCAATCACAACCCCGCCATTTTAGGACAGCAGGAGGTGATTTATTAGTTGTCCTGGCTCAGTCAGCACCATCGACCCACAGTCTGAGGAGAGTTGACTCACACCAGGATATACCAATTCCCACACTGTGGGCTGAATTCACTCAGAGATTTGACACCACGGAAAGAGGAACCACGCCGGAGGAATGCAAGGCGATTAACATATATTTAGGTCTGTTTGTCAGCTCTGTCACAAGGCAGACGAACAGGCTTATGTGAGTTATATTTATCCTTAACTGTTCTATCCTAAGGACAATTTATTTTAAACTTTTAGTGCAAAAAAATACATTTTTCATTTACTGGGACTGAAGACTGGTGGCAGGCCTTGCTAGATAAACCATAAGTTAAACATACATTCAAGGGCGCTGAGGAGGCCAAGAGTCCCACAGGCAGATTGTCCTGTGAAGCAGGACAACTTGCATCTATCGCTGTTCAAATATTGATATGAATCTTTAACGGATGTGGAAGTATGAGGTCCTTTTTCATTCAGTAAGGGTCCTGAAAGTGAAATCTACACACAACGGCACAACTAAATTAAATATAAATGAGATAATGAATCCTGAATATGGGACTGGACATGTAAGTGTTTTTAATGCCTCTGCCACAATAATGCTGCTGGCATTATATGGTTATGTTAAAAAAAATACTATTTAAAATGATATCATTCTAAACTGATTTTATACAACAGAGTTAACAATGTGTTTTTGTGGTTTAGGGGAACCTTATAAATTTATTATTGCAGACCCTATTTGTATGCATCCCTCCTCATAGAAGTTACTGGCAATTTGTTTGCAATGTGTTCTCCCACAGCCATATTGTATACTCAAGATTATGAAACTGCAACATAATAATAATAATAATTAATATTCGGTGTCCCATTTACCAAACTGGCTGTTGTGTTTCTGCAAAAATAAAGCATCTACATTGAACGCTTAATGAGTTATTGATAGGGTAAACATATGGTTCTCTTATTTAACTTGCCATATTTATTGTTTTTTTAATTTAAAATAGTTCACAGACAATATGAAATCCAGAAACTGAGACAATGTATTGCTTTTTGCTTTATCTGGGGGGGCAGATAAAGGGAAAGATAGGGGAAGGGAACAGGAAGAGCCACAAAGCTCAGCCGGCAAGACCCATCAGCCCCCACCCAAACACCAGTTGCACCGCCTCCAAGGTCCACACCACCCCCACCCCGCCCAGCTAGCAGACACAAAACTGGAGCCCCCACACAGCTGCCATGATCAAATATAAGGACAGGGTCAGCAACCTAAGCAGAAAAACCCAGATCTCCCTCTTCCCAGCCACCTCCTCCAGTTTATTCAGGGGAACGCTGAGGCTTTCCCAGGCCAGTTGAGAGATATAATCTCTCCAACATGTCCTGGGCCTCCTCCTGCCCAGAACACCTCAACCAAGAGGGACCCAGGAGGCATCCTAGTCAGATGCCCAAACCACCTCAGCTGGCTCCTTTCAATGTGGAGGAGTAGTGGCTCTACTCTGAGCCCCTCTCGAATTACTGTACTTTCGTCCTGTCTCTAAGTGAGAGGGCAGCCGCCCTTTGGAGAAAGCTCATTTCTCTCACTTGTAACTGCGATCTTGTTCTTTTGGTCACTACTTAAAGCTCGTGGGCATAGGTACAGGTTGGGATGTGAATTGACTGGTAAAGTGGCAGCTGCAGCCACAGCTGAAGATCTTGTGGACTGGGGCCTCTGCCGGGCATTCCCAGCGCACACTCACCATATGTTTAGGTGCGCCAGGTCTGTGCAGCATCCTCCCCCACCAACTGATCCAACTCACCACCAGGTGGTGATCAGCTGACAGCTCAGCTCCTCTCTTCACCCAGTGTCCAGAACATACAGATCTACAAAATCGATCATCAAACTGCAATTGACATCCTTCTATTCGAACATGGTGCTTGTTATGGATAAACTGTGGTTTGCTTAACCTCAGTATCAAACTAGGCAGACCACTTATCCAAATCACACCCCTCCAGTTCTAAGTGTTGTTGCCCACGAAAGCGCCGAAGTCTCTCAATACGTTGACAAAGTCACTGAATGGAGCACTGCACCGAGTGACTTCAGGAAGGCTGAGTACTCTGAACTGTCCTTCGGCACATAAATGCAAACAACAGTCAGGACCCAATCCCTGGCCTGTAGGCAGAGGGAAACAACCCTCTCGTCCACCGGAAAAAAACTCCAACACACAGGCAGCAAGCCCAGAGGATACAAGGATACCCACCCCAGCCTGCTGCCTCTCACCGAGGGCAACTCCAGACTGGAGTCCAGCCCCTCTCCAGGAGATTGATTCCTGATCCCAGGTTGCCCATTGAGATGAGCCCGACTATATCTAGCCAGAAACTGTATTTTCATTTCGTTTCATACTGAATTAGAAAACAAAATTGTCACTAATTCAGCGATAACATCACATCCATTCTGAAACAAAGATATTAACAGAACTGCAGCTCAATAGATCATATTGATTTTAGTGTTTTTATGTTCGCATGTTCATTATATTTTAGTGTCTAATTAGTGCAGCAATTGATTTTGTAAGGTTCAAATCACAGTACCAATTCTCAGGGGTAAAGCCGGCTGGCATGATCCAGAACAGTGTTTCAACAAATTCAACTAATGAGCATTTTAAATCTGATAGACAGTTTAACCCTTTATAGGGCACTCACTGAAATACTTTGAAATTCAAAATTTCAACCTTCCCATGTTATTGGAGGACATAACAAGACTTAATTACGTTTGTCAAATTTTTAATAATGTTTAATTTTCTTGTAGAAAATCAAGGTCAATTAAGTTCCAAGAAGTGCACATAAAACACATGTATTTTAGAACATTACAACAGATTCATCACAACATCACTTTTTAGAACATTATCACATGACCATTAGACTAGTCTAGGTCACTTGCCCTATAAAGAGTTAATACAATATCAAATGAGATCATTTTCATAGGCTGCAGCCCGGCGGTCCTTACAGTTAAGTCAGTACATGGTTGCACACATCCTTTCCTTCCTCTTCATGCATTCATGTTACAGACATCAATAAAGTTATGTTCGTGGTATTTCAGCATTTAACTAGCACTACAGGACGTAAGGGACCATAATTGGAGTAACTTTTTTAGGGGTAGGGAATTTCAGATGTAACGTTTCAAACAGCTCAACAAATAACAGCAAACACTTAAACTGCTTGTGTGCAGTTTAGCACAGTTTGTCTGCTAGCTAACAGTACAGAGGCTATATTTTCCAAAAGAAAAAAATGTTAATGTAGTGTCTTCATTCTACAGTAAGTGATGGAGAACGATGTAAGGAAGAAAAACACAAAGAAAAAAAGAGAAGAGTAAACTTGTGTTTTTTCAAAGGTAAGAACTGCTCAGCTTGTGACATTTGACAGGGATTTAAAGCTTAAAGCTAAAGCTAATGTAACCAATGTATGCAGTGTATCCAAGTTCATACTTTAATCAGACAGGGGTTCTGTACATGATATGAAGTTATTTGGTTATTTCACATAGAGAAATATCTTTTACAACAAATTATTTAAAAGTTATACATGGCAATAAGTATAGGCTAAACTCTGTAGTTTGCAGTACAGTTTACAGTGATTGTGTTGCACTGGATAGAGCAGTGTATCCATGGTCAGTGCTAGGCTAGGTCCTTGGTAGAGGCAGAGACATTATACTGTAAGAGAGAGAAACAACACTGGAAGAATGCTGAATTGTAATTTATGGTATCATTTTACAACAGCAAGTATATTGTTAGAAGCATAAAATACAGGGGAAAAAGTGTTTAAAATCGTATTTGTGCGCAAACATTTAAGTGTTAGGAGTTATGAGTTTAAGCTGATGGAAGTTCTTTAGTAACACTTGCCAAATTGTACCTTTAAACTAGCATTATACTGGTTAGGGTTTACAAAGCAGATAGTTCATCTGTTTAAATATTGTAGAATATAGTCGGTTAAATCCACAGAGAGCAGTAAACTCAGACCTAGCACAGATCAGCTGTCTGTCCACAAAGAAAACAAACTGACTGGAGCTCACAACAGAAATTATTACAGGACTAATTTATAACCAAGTCATTTCTTCATGCTGCACTGCTGCACCGGAACCTAGGTTTCCCCATACCTGCCAAATCCAACTATAACCCCTGCCCATTTTTATTCCTATGAGCGAAGAGTGCATTTCAGGACAGAGCTCTCATTGTGTGCAGACTGATGACCTTCATTCATAAATATTCATTTGGTAGGTTTGTGTAAGCCGGTGGGTTAGTGTCTACGTCTTTAAAAATGCTACACAGTTAGAGCTATCACAGATGATCTTGGACATTAACTGCACTACTGTGTATTGCACAAAAACCACTGCTACTCATTCAGATTTAAAAGACTGGTGAGCCACACTGGTTGAAAGGCTCAAATACACTGAAGTAAAGTCTTGCACAGTGGGGCACAACCTTAAAGCCAAAGCTGTTATTCACCATGCAGGACTGGGGAATTAAATTTATTTGCCATAAAAGATTCAACAGCACTGTGTACTCCACTGAAAATATTTGTACTTATTTGATGAAAGTGACATTGGACCTTTCTTTCAGTATTTCAATGGCCAAAACAAGATGAAAGTCCATCCTTATAAGAAAGTCACATACCAAATTTTTACCAGTCCCTTTTTGTGACAAATGTACACTGAAGCATGCACACGAAAACACATCCCAGTATGCTAGGGATGTATGAAGGCAGTCTTTTGGATGGACTCCCTCACCTCTCATATGCAAATAACTTTCCCCCATGCAGCTCAGTGATTGGCTTGCTGTTATTAATATTCTGCCAGCGTGTGACTTCGTTAGCCTGGAGTTACTGTGCCAACGGGCAGCACTAAAAAGGGACTTTGTCAATGTTTGATGTCTCGTGAAGTGATGCAGTGTATGTGTGTGTGTCTGTGTGTGTATGTGTATGTGAGTGTGCGTACATGTGTGTTATCTAAGCAGATTGAAATTTGGGCAGCAGGAGACATTATTCCCCACTGACATCATATTGAGGAGGAAGTGCCTATCTTCTTCTGAATATAATTGTAATAAAATTCTCTCTCTGAACACCCATTTTGTGTTATCTGTGTAGAGTAGCCAGCCACATGGTAGGCGCCATCAGGGCTCTCCAATCACAAGGTCCGTGCACGGTTTTGGCTTATGGCCATTGTCAAGTCCAGCATCAACCTATATCTTTTCATCCGTTTAAGACTTGGCCACCGTCAAGTATGCGTCTTCAGTTGAATCATACAAGCCAAACGAAACCTTGTACTGGGTTGTGATGTGAAGCCTAAACTAGCTGTGACATATTTGCCTGTGGCCAGCCTTCAGTCACCCGTTGTCACACTAAGTCGCTCTGTCACTGCCGTATTTCAACAATGACAGCATGAGCAGTGTGTTCTCAACACAGATCATAGGCTTTTGTCATGACAAGGATCTCTGTGCTATGTGTATTTGTAGGTGTGTTGTGAGTGTGTGTGTGTGTGTGTGTGTGAGGGTACAGTAAATCCCCTAAACTGGAGCTAGTGACCCTCTGTAATACATTTCCTTTGGCAGATCACTTCTGGATTTCCCCCCGGGTGCCCCTGGGTTTCGCAGAGTGAAAAGTGTAAGGCAGCATTTTCTAAATTGAAGTCAATACCAAATGGCCATTTATCTACAAGCACCCCGATGGGGATCTAAAGGCGCATGTGCGCACAAACACACTCACATATAGACGCATGGAGCTGATCTGGTATTCCAAAGAGTGCATAAGTGATTTGCAGACAAACAATATTCTCAACACGAATCTCATTTCCTTAATCCTCACTCATTCAGATATTGCCAGTCTCTAAAAAATTCCACTGAATATAGATTTGCTAGTATCACGTTACTGGGACCAGATTTCTCAGGAATTGGGTGGTTTCTTAGGAAACAATAGGATTTGCCAACACATACGCTAATTTCTCCTATTCACCCTTGAATTGCTGAGACTATTGGAAGTACAGCAATAACAGGGCACATTATGTATACATCAGTTGGCTTTCATATATCTTTGTACTCCTCACATTCTGAAGATGGTGAGTCATGATGGAGCTCACTTTCTCTCCTTTTTTCTGAGTCTTTCCCCTCTTTTTAGTTTATGTCGCAATTAGTCATTGCAGTTTTATTTTAATTTGACTGACTGGAGAAGGAACCCTTCTAATGAATGTATCTTTCATATTTCTGTCTTCTTTTTAAAACTTATTTAGCTAAACTCTTTACTATGCCATTCTGGCTAGTATGATTATAGGTCACAAAAGGTTTGCAGTTAGTTCAGTGTCAAAACACACTGACCCTCATTGTATGCCAAGAAGTTCATGAATGGAAGCTGTGATTTGTTTTACATTAGGCCAAAAACCAAACTGGAAAATGGGAGGAACTGTTTTCTGTTCCACAGAATGCATGTAAAGATGGGTGAAAGGGAGAAAACGGATTGCTTTCTTGTGTGAAGCAAGCAACAACTAAGCACTATGCCAACCCACAACAGAGAAACAAGAAAGAAAATGTCCATAGAACTATCATGATGGCTACTTGTCATGTGTCTTCAGCCAGACACGTGCATTAATTTTTAGAAAAAAAATAGCTAATGATAACATGGTCCCAAGCAAGCTAAAGAGGCACTTGGACAGCCCCTTTGAGAGCAAGCTAGCTTATTTCAAGAGAGAGCATGCTAGTAGAGCTTAAATTAAAGGTGCAGGTGCTGGAAATGCACAGTCAGATATGCCTTCTTCTGATAATATAATCAAAAGAAGAATTGACAATGCCAAATTTTATGGATGCTACAGTATATCGCACAGATATAAATACAGGTGTGTCTTGCAGTTTTGGCTTGCCTTTTATTGTGCCTTGGGTTTGGTAACCACTGCTTCAGGGTGTGAGTGAGCAGTGTCATTGGTTTCCCAGTCAGATACACAGTTTGTGAAAACTGCTTAGGTCAAGGCTTCAAAACAGGAATTCACAAATTCCTGTGAATTTACAGCGGCTAACAGTGGTAACAGTGGCTATGCCCATCATCTAAATACAATTTCTGATCTGTTTTTAGTAATAGCAGTAAATAGGACATGTGTGCTTATGTCTCTTAAAAATACAAACTGATGACATAATTGTTGAGTTCGAAGTATGAGTTTTAACACCTATATTGTGCAGTACATTGTAGTGCTTTATCACAATTACCAGTTTATTACAGTGAAAGAGGCAGACTGTCATCAAAAAAGAAATAAAGATTAAATACCTCTAAACATTTTTCTAGTATACTACTTGGAAATATAAAATACCAATTCCCTACGGCAATTTGGTGTTTTCTATTTGAATCCATTAAATATTGTGTGCTGCTCGCCTCATTTCATCATGGCTTCAAAATGTCCCCGAAAACTGTTTACAAGCCTTTTTCCCCTGCAAGTTTTTGGCTCAATTCCTACATTATCTCCAGTCTACTGAATATTAACACTGCTGTCATGCCAGTAACTAGGCTATTAGAAACCTAAGGAGCCCAGAGAAGAGAAAAATGCAGGTGACAAAAAACTTTAAAGTGAAAAAAAAAATAAAAATAAAAACACAAATGCAGATGTTACAATCTATAGGGGAAAAATGGGTTGAAAATTGTGGCAGACAGCACAGTATGTTAATAACTAATAGTTAATAACTATGTTGTATGCATGTATGGAAAATCAAGTGAACTTTTTCTCAGATGACTGGTAATACTGGTGCAGACTAGAAGTCTAAGTCAACAGTAAAACAGAGAGTGATATTATAGTAGGCTTTCAGTGCATCAACGGCTCATTAAAATTTGACAGTTTGGTGTTCAAAAACCATAGGCCCTGGTCTACAGAGATGTGTAAATTAGTAATATGATGTAATCGTTCATCATATTCTCAACAAGTGGGAATGTCACTGTTTTAAATATTGTATGCCCGTTAAATGAGCATACAATATTTATTGCTTTTCATTTACTTTGGTGTTATTTTTGGACTTAGGTTTTGTTTTTACTTGCTCTTTACTTTTCTTTTCACTCACAGGTTTAGGTGGTTTATGGCTTAGGTGCCAAAATGAGCCCAGACCTTTTGGCTACAATAACTTCCTCCCTTAGATAGAAGGGTCACTGCATATCCATACAAATTGTTCTGGTTGACAGTGTGCCCCATTCCCAGGGCACAAGGGGTAATTAAATGAGTATGAAAATGATTAATGATCTTGTAAAATGTGCAATTTTTTAAAATGAAGTACGGCAAAAAGGATCCCAATTCAATTTTAGTAAAATAAAAGTCAGCATAAGATCATTAGCGGAGTATTATTTGTTTCTCCATCCATCCATTCGCTTCCGCTTATCCTTTTCAGGGTCGCGGGGGGGCTGGAGCCTATCCCAGCTGACATAGG
>JAVDPK010002052.1:9655-32049 GCA_034780415.1 Cichlasoma orientale
CAGGGTAGGACATTAAAATGGCATTGTTAAATTTACATTTACACCAGTTATCTATTGCACACCAGCAGAATCAGTTTCTGCTTTTTCAATTTAGTGATAACTGGATGTTCATAAAAGGGGAAAGGAAAGGAAAGGAAAGGAAAGGAAAGGAAAGGAAAGGAAAGGAAAGGAAAGGAAAGGGGAGAAATTGCTTCTCCACAAAATTCATTTAAGGAGTGGGGATATGATTCATTGGGAACAAAATAACAAACAGTACAGTGGCATGAAAGATGAGTCTGCAGCCTGCAGCTTATTTTGCTTTCTGCTTTCACCCTTCACCCCCTCCACATCTGTTGTGATATATTTTTCCATATTCTTTCCAATATTTTAAAGACAAAGCATTTTTAAAAAAATATAAAGCAACCGCTAATCTGCAGCTTGTGCATATAAATAACAAGCATATGCATCAAAATCTAGAGGAACCACCCAGCTTGTTATGAACACTCACTTAAAAACCTTGCATATCTGATGGTATGGGGGTCCATATGGTATGGTGCTTCCATAGTGCCTATGAAAGTGGCAACTTGCACATCTGGAAAGCCACCGTCCAGATGGCATCTTTTTTGAGGAAGGCCTTGCATATTTCAGCAAGACAGAGCAGCTGGAATCCTATATCAGACAACATGGGACAGCATTCCTCTCCCAAAAGTCTAGCAACTGGTCTCCTCAGTTGCCAGAGATTTACTGACTGTTGTTAACATTTTCCCCGCCAGAGTATAACAGGTGGATCTATATCATGTCAAAACAAAGAGCTGAAAATTTGAACTTTTATACTATTGCATAATGTAAAGACACTGATTGCTGTAATATTTCATTAGTGGCAGGGATATTGTTAAAAGAAGAGGGGATGCTACGCTCTAGTAAACATGGCTCTGTCCCAGCTTTTTTGAGACGTGTTGCCATATTTTTTCTTAGAATGATGCATTTTCCCAATGTAAATATTCGATATTTTCTATGTTCTATTACAAATAAAATATGGGTTTATGAGATTTACAAATCATTGCATTCTGATTTTATTTACAGTTTTACACAGCATGCCAATGTACAGTGTATCCCTCTCATTACTTATTTCAGATTTACCTGCGATTCTTGGAATACCAGATGGAAAACTCAAACGAATGTAAGAAGAACTTTGTGGCTGTTTATGATGGCAGTAATGCCATTGAGGACCTAAAGGTAATTCATTGTATAGCATCATATATTACTCTGTCCCTGCACGATGCACTAAGTTTGTCACGCATTACACAGCAATGTGCTTTCAGGTCTGAGGTTCTTCTTCTTCTGCTACAGGATTTATCTCTCTTTCTTTGCTGTACATGCTCCTTTTTAATGCCATGTTTAAATCAGAAGTATGTAGCAACTGTTCTACAGACCTTGGCCTCATTGAGTCTACACATCAACAGCTATAAAAGAAATGGTGTGTGGTTTCTTGCAGGCCAAGTTTTGTAGTACAGTAGCTAATGACATTATGCTGGACACTGGTGTGGGAGTAGTAAGGATGTGGGCTGATGAGACAAGCCGTCTCAGCCGTTTCCGGATGCTGTTCACATCTTTCGCTGACCGTGAGTGTCTCTACTAGATTATTCTTAACCCCCCCTCATCATTTTGCACTTTTACCTTTTTACTCATGCTCCTTCTGTTTAGTTTCTTCAGCTTTGATGGGAAAGTGCATGTAAAGATAGGGTTAGGGTTAGCAGGGTTAAGGTTAAAGAAAGGTTGCACTTTTTGTGGTTACTTATAATCACTGCAACTTTTATTTTATTAAAATATGACAAAATGCTTAGCAACAGGCATTTTATAGTTGGATCCCTGCTTCCCTGGCTAGGGCTATATGCCAGAAACGGAGAATTTTCCTCTTTCTGCTAATAGCATTAGTTACTTTGTCAGGTTGTGCACATACTTCATACACACTTGTGTTTGTGTTTTAGCACCCTGTGTAGGCGGTGCATTCTTTTGCCACACTAACATGTGCATCAACACTTCTCTGGTGTGCAACGGCATACAAAACTGTGTCTTTCCTTGGGACGAAAGCAACTGCAAAGGTACCCCAGTTCTGCTGAAGTACTTTGGTAGAAACACTTCCTTTTGGTCTGCTGTGCTGTGTCATATTGTGTAGTTGTGTCATGCTTTGTAAAATGATGGATGTCATGTCTGCCTTTGGTGTGTCACATTGAGTCTCCTTGAGGATCATTATGAAACACACACAGGCTGCAGCAGCTACATAACAGTTAATATCGATGTATTTCCACTTGGCAGGGAAAGCATAATCTCATCATTTTGATGCTTTTCCAACTAAAAGGCCTTCAAGGCTTTTTGGCTGATAAGTGGAACTTAAGCATCTCCAATGCTGGGATGGGTGTTTGTCTGTGCTTTAGCTTTTAGTAAAGGTTCTGAATTGTTCCTGGCATCCAGAGATACAGAACGTCTCGACAGGGGAGGGAGCGAGTAAATGACTGATGTACTCTCAGTATCTCTGGAAGCCTCTCATATTTTAACTCTTTTGTCTTCACCTCTGTCCTCCAGAGAAAAAGAACAAAAGTGTTTTTCATCACATCACAAAGACTCACGGGACAATAATCTGTGTGTCTACGGGGGTGGTGCTCTTACTCCTAATTGTCTCTATTCTGGTGCAAGTCAAACAGCCACGTAAGAAGGTATTTAAGAAAATTCACTGTCAAATTATTCAACATCATCCCACTAAATTTGGTCAAAGAGGCATTTTTTTTTATCATATTTTGAAGGTGTTGGTTCGTAAGAACAACTTGTTTCCCCGCGCTGACCTCCAGGAGGTGTTTGACCCTCCTCACTATGAACTTTTTAATCTCAGAGACAAGGTCAGTTTGATCACTTTGATACATTATTATTGGTTCATGGTTCTATAATTTTAAAGCTGCCGATTTAATAACACTGTGGTTCATAGGAGATTTCTTCAAGAGACCTTGGAGAGTTGTCAGAGGAGCTCCAGTCCCTACAAGCGCTCAGGAGGTCCTCATCAGGATCACGCTGCATTCACGAGCACCATTGCGGCTCTCTGGCCTCTATCAACTCCATTAAAGGCAGTCTAGGTGCACAAGGCCTGGGAAGAGGATCCATGGAGCTTCCACCTTTCAGAGGAGACTTCCAAAGCTCCTTACCTCCCCTAAGGGATTTTAACAGCAGTCTCCGGAAGAAGAGCTGGCCTAGTATGAAATCAGGCCGAATACAGGGCCATCATGGGATGGGGGAGAGAGCTCTGGGACGACAGGACAGAGTTATGGAAGAGGATGAAGAGGAGGAAGAGGATGGAAGGTATGATGTGTATGTGCGTAGAGCAGGAAGCCGAAGAGGCTATGAAATGGCTCAGCAAAGATCTCTGTCCATGGACTTTTGAAGAGCAAACCAGAGATCTGGAGTAGGGTAGGTAAACACTGCTGCAATATTGCGGCAGACCCTTTCAGATTTCCAGGAAAGAGGAGGAAGAAGGAAAATTAACTGTCTTTTGCCAGTTTTACACTTTCCTCTTTCTTACTAAGGTTGGAAAACATAGGCTCTGTTAAGGAGCAACGCTCCATGAACTTTTAAAAAGATCCTCAGGCACTGCCAAATCTGCTTGTACTCTGAAACAGCAAACAGGGAGCTCTTATCTTATCAAAGGTGTAAAGTGAAAGTAGACAATGCTGTGTACTGTTGTTGGTTTTGATGTACTCTGTTAAATACATTTAACTGTAAGCATGTTGTTGAAGTATTTTTTTTTTTTGAATCAGTGTGTAGAAGAAGTGTGATTACATTTTGCGCTGTCAATGACTAATTTCTGTACCACGGAGTCAGAAAAAGCCAGCTCAGAGCTCGAGTCAGTTTCGACTTTGCAGGAAGGAAGTGTGTGTTGACATGCTGTGTTCCAGTGGCTACGCGCACGTGTTGTGATCTTAAAACACAAGTAGTTCTCTAAAGTTACCAGAGAACTACTTACATAACCTTGGAGCTGGCACAAACCTCATTTAGAAAGCCTTGCAGTTTAGTCAGCATACCTCTGCGGTCCATTTGTCATGCTGAAAAAAAATTCACCGGGCAGATAATTAATGGAGCAACTGTGCACAGGCACAGACAAACACCTGACAGTGCATTCTCAGTGCTAGTGTGTGTGTGTGCGTGCTGTTAATGGCAGTTACATAATTCTCATCTGACAAGTGTAGTCTGATAAACTCAAGATTAAAATATTGCGGTGATAAAACGCTTCGATTCACTGGCTACTTTCTACACTGAGCCATCACAATAAAAACGACTGATAAACAGCCTAACTGGGCCAGTCTTGATAACATACTCTGTTTAAAATGCTGCCATAAGTTGGCCCTGTATGTAGGGAATATGAATTATCAGCCGTGATCAACAGTCTTCTTTTTTAATCTCAATATCATTGAATAGGTAAGCTATTTGGAACACATCAGGTAACAAATGACTCCACAAATAGGTCAAAAGGTGCAGAAGATGCAGGATTATCTCTGTAAAATAACAACTCTTCGCTATGCGATAATAGCTCAGCTTATAATCCAAGGTGTAACATGGAGCTAATCAATTTAAGCTTTTTGTGTGATGTATAGTTACCACAGAAAGTACTAAGCTTTGTTTTTTGTTTTTTTTATTCCTTTTAATTTATTTATAAAAACATTTTAACTTTTTCACAGTTGGTCATCAGGTGGGGGCTGATTCCTTTTAAATGAAAACTGTAATATACTGCAAACACTTGTGTTTTATGATATCCATCTGTCTTCTGCAGGTGAGTGCCTGGCCTTCACAAAAAGAACAATGCGCAACCAGGACTGAGCATTACGTTTATTTTTAGATTACAGTACAGTAGGTCAGGTGATAAGTTACATTAGAGCAGCAGGTTTGCATGCAGTCACTGAGAGTTCCTAGAGACAGATGCAAGCTTAAAGATGATCGTGGAGTTTAGGGGACTTTAACACTAGACTGTGCTGATCTTGGATCTGCTGCACCTATTTTTTATGTGTATAAACACTCATACATCAGGCATGCCTCATGTGTGACCTCAGTTGTTCAAACAACTCTCATTTTTCAGAGGATAAACTAACAGTTGTGGTTTAACAGAGCAGACATTCTGTTCGTTTTCCCATCTGCAATGACTCAGTATTCCTCAGTGCTCCATCATATTGAACCCTCTAATGTAGCCAGGAAATGCTTCTAAAAATGCACACTGTGAATGAGATTGGGAAGAATGAAGTCCAACAGATTTAGCATAATTCTTGTCTTGAACTAAAGGCAGCGCCAGTCCAGAATAAAAAGCACCTTACCGATCAAAAATAAATAAATGTGATAAAACATAATAAAATAGAAATCAAGCACACAAATAGGTCTGTAATTGTAAATAACGTTGATAAAACAGCACAACAAAAGATGTGCTACTGCACTATGACTCTTCAATACATGCCAACATCAGCAGGCGAAAATAAAAATACAACAACAGCTTGTTTAAAGTCTTTGAGTTTCCTTCATCATTTTTTTTTCTGTCTTTTCACCTTCCGTCCACAAAAAAACCTTTCAGTCTAAAGTGTGCATGCAGACGGGGTTCTCAAGGCCAGAATGTTGTGTTGCAGCACAGCAACGTCCTTCCATGTGTTTATAGTCCAAAGCATTAAATCGGGGTCCTCAGTGACTCATCAAAAAAGGGCACGTGGTGATGTGCCACCAAGGGTGTGCTCTCCCCGAGAACGGCCTCCGTGAAGTTGGGCCGTCTCCAGGCGTAAACCATGCTGTTCAGGAAACCTTGCAGGGATACGCTGGCAGCCTGCAGCACACAAGAGCAATATTTTAACCTGCAACTCTACCAACAGATGAACTTTTCACTTATTGATGGAAAATCAGTTTTTCTTTTACAAAAACATACCTGAATCATATAAAAGCCAAATAAGCTGCGTTGTTCAACAGCTGTGTTCGTCAGCAGGGTAGACAGCAGGATGAGGAAAAGAGCTGCGAGAGGGAGAAACATAGATATTATCAAGATATCAATCTCATTTTGCTTTAAAGTTGATCATTATATTAGTCTTCAATGTGCATGTGTCGGTGTACCTGGTGCCCAACAGATCAAGATGACCATCACCATATTCCTTGCTGTAGAAACTGCTCTCTTCATTCTCCTTCTTGAACGCCCATCTCCTTCCACTGGAAAAAGCCCCTCCTGCTCACGTCTCTCATGCCACTTACCGACCTTATAGTAAATAACCTGAACCAAAAAATAAATACATTTAAAATGTTTGCTTGCACTTGTATTTGGATACAAATTAACTGATTACTGATTACTGCAGTATTGAAAACGGGCTTCTTATGTTGCAGTAATGTGATTGTTAATAACTCACAGAACACGACACCAACACGGGTATCACCACAACGAAAAGAAACGCTCTGATGAAAGCGTCATGGAATGTCTCCTGTGAACAAAAGAAAACGATGTATCATAATCTCATATGTACAGTACATTGCACTGCTTACAGTATGTCATACAAAATGCTACAATGCTAACGAGCACTGTAAATTAAAGCGTGCTGCTATTCTGTGAAATAAAACACACACACACACACACACCATACAACAAAGGTTTTTGAGAAAAGTCTGACTGTTGTACACTCACATCTA
This sequence comes from Cichlasoma orientale, assembly GCA_034780415.1. Classification (NCBI taxonomy): domain Eukaryota; kingdom Metazoa; phylum Chordata; class Actinopteri; order Cichliformes; family Cichlidae; genus Cichlasoma; species Cichlasoma orientale. The sequence continues at coordinate 16,322 of JAVDPK010002052.1, forward strand.
AACAGGAACCGTTCCAGATGTGCAGGAACAAAATACAACTGTGAAAAAGAAAAATCAAAAAAAGGTCAGAAACACAGGGGAACAGACCCATTTCACTGCTGTAACATCTTTGAAAGGTTCCTGAAGGAGGCGGATTCTCTGGGTTGTGCGCTCACCTAGTGCAGTATGTGCTATCATTACTGAAGACCACGCTCAGTGAGTTGTCGGTGGCTGGAATCAGTGAAGAAGCTTTTATCAAAGGAGTGAGCACATACGCTAAGTAAAGTGCAAGTGGGACCAGCCTGTTATAATGGGCAGATAGAGAAGCCGGATTAAATTGTGCACACAAGATATACAGTCTGGTAGGTTAGGTAAAGCCCCAACACAATTTATTATTTATTTATTTAAAAAAGTGGTTTTAAAAAAACTCACCAGACAATGGCATATACAGGTATAACTACTACTTTGCTTCTATACGCGCTCTATAAAACAAGACAGATAAGGAGAAACGTGTCAGTTTCTGGGCAAATTATAATCTCCAAATGCAACAAGTCTGTCAGGTCTCCTCACCTGTGCCCCTTCATCATCTGCTGGTCTTTCTCTCCATCCCTGGATCGCATTCTTTGACTTCCAGGCGTAAACGACCACCAGCAGAAATGAAATGAAATAAAACGTCTGGAACAGAACACAAAGAACAATGCAAAATGTGACAATTTTACCATTAATGTGAATTAACTGTAGCTCAAGTACTAATATTTACATCAAATGTCAGTAAAATACAATTTCTGTGAGTATCGATGAGCTCCAGTTCTAAAGAACAGCTGTGACCAGCAGACTTGTGTAAGGACAAAGGTCAGACATTTTCCTTTATCTTTATGAGGACAATCTTTATGACTCAACGTGAGGGGATTTTACATGTGCTGCTTATAAAATAAAATGAAATATTTTGTTCTTTTTTTTTTATAAAGATGCTTCATTACATAAGAAGAATATGAAGCATGCAGCTGCTTAAATAAATGTAAATGTGGGATAAAGTAAAGCTTTAGAGCTGCAACCATAAATGAGATACTAGATTAGCTGATTTTTAAGTATAGAGTAGAATAAAAAACAATAATTGTTTAGTAGTTTAAGTTTTTTATCATATAAATTGTGTATTACTTATACAACTTCAGTTGTGTTCTAATGAGGCTTCAAAGAAACAGCCTAAAACAATAAGGAAAACTTCATCTCAGGATCCAGGTAAGTTCACTCAGAAACATAAGAGGTATTTTATTTATTTATTCATTTTATCTTGAACTTTTAAAAGGTTAAATATTTCCCATATCTGTATTTTAAAAGAATTCCACAATCCAAGCTGCAGGAATTTGAATAACAGTGTTTGTTCCTACATTCTTTTTTCTTTTCTTTTCTTTTCTTTGTTGCTTTTATATAAAATCTGTATCTACTGTCCTTAACACTCTAAAATCACTCTAAAATGTGATCATTCAAAAAACTTTATGCAGTCCAGTTCACCATAGACTTTAACACTTATAATTTAATGCTCAAAGCAACTATTACAGCAACCATGCTGTTCCTCCTCTCAGTCTGAAGGAGGAATGTGGAGATACTTGCATAACAGAGGGCATGACACAGCAAAACTGCTCACTGTGTTGTTTTATAGAGGCAATACAAGGAACACATGGTTTGATTTATTTCACTTTCTGAATGACGTGATGTGTCCTCGGTAACTCTGAAAATATCATTTTATTGCGTTATTAGACAGGGTTCTGATCTTTTTACTGAAAATGTCGGCTATTCTAGCCTGAACCCCCAAAACCAAAGTGAAACTGTCTGACCAGCTTAACTTTCATAATTATTTTAAAGAATAAAAAACCGAAACTCAATCCTGTTAATGATTGCTTTGCAGTGGTAAGAGCCCGCTCGAACAATGAAAGAAACCGTTCCTCACCAGTGACAGCGGCAGGCCGTACTGGCAGATGATGTGGCTGTTTTTAGTTGGTACTTTGTTCATGACACTCGTGGACATCAAGACCAGAGCAGCCAGGAGGTCTGCGAGAGTAAGCTGCACCAGGAGGTGTACCTGCAAAGCAGTACACGTGAAGGGTTGTCCTGTTTTGCAAAACTACGCAGTTCTTTATGCACAGTTAATTTTGCTAACATCAACAAACTATCAAACACATAATTAAATAATCCATTATTAATGCATACAACTTGACTCACCTGTTCTTTTAGGTGCCTCCATCTTACCATGGAAACCACCAGGACAGAGAAACTCCCAATTACACTGCAGTTAATCAGAAATATGTGAACTATTACACAACAGAAGCTATTTATTTGCATGACATATCAAAAGTTTACAAGAAATGAACCTAATAAATTTAGCTTATTGTGATTCTGCATGAACGATGTGCTCATAGTATTAAAAACACAGAAAAATGGCTCCTGTGATTGTTACACTAATTCATTCAGTGCTTAACAAAGTTTTTAGACCACCACCCAATGTAAGGTTTATGCCACAGCTGCCCTAAATCATCAGCATTGGTACTTACCAAAATCATTTTTTATGTTTTTGTAATGGTTAATTAATTTGATCAAGATGCTAAATTACAGCTATTAACCTGCATTCTTAATCAGAAAAGGTTCGTTTTAGTGGTTGAATGTTAATTAATTTAGAAGTCCATTGTTCTGGCTCAAATTTAGGTCTAAAAACATTAATTAATATTGCTATTTGCCCAATCAATAACAATATGATTTTTAGCTTTAAAATATGTGTGTTTTCTTGTTTTCTGACAGGTGGTCTAAATATAAATTTGTTAAGCACTTCAATAACTATTATTACTCAGGTATCACTCAGGTGGACCTCATTTTTAACTATTTTGCTTAAATACAGGTAATCACTATTTTTCATTATGGATTACTCTTCTGAGGATTTCCTCTATTATTCCATTGTTTTCCTTTGAAAGATCCTGAAAATAGTGACAAACCTTGCCACTAGTACCCTAAAATTCATCTTCATTCATAATTCATCGACCCAAATTTTATATTTCACTCTGTTTCTGTTTTACTTTGTTTCTTTCTGACAAGAAACAAAGGGAAATATGAGACTATTCAGCAAAGAGTTTTGTGCATCTTTGTTTGTCAAGGAAGTGTTTAAATTACCGGTATCAACTGCACTAAGTAACCTAAAAGTGAAACATGTCAGACAATGACCGTGGATTATGTGAGATAACTGATATCTTTGCATGCTGCCCGGCTGGTCTCAGTTCAGAGAGAAACTGCTATAAAGGTAATAATGTGCAAAATGGTGTTTTTTATGTCTGCAAAACTGATTTTATGAACGTTACACAATTCATTTTAAGAACGTTATATAATTCATTTTATGAATATTACATAATTCATAATGATAATGAGGAAGCACATTACCTGGGAGTGAGTAACACTATGTACACCGTAGAGAGAATATCAATCTGAAAGCAGAATTTAAACATGTTGTTTCAGGGTTTTTTTTTTAAAGGTTTTTATACAGCAGCACTTTTTCAAAATATGATTGATTAATGTACAGGACAGCAGTGAATGTAGTGCCTACCTGAGCTCCACTCAGCAAACTGTTTAGCTCCATGCTGATAAGCAAAAAGTCACATTCGGCATGCGCACATCTCCATAACCTGTCCCCATAACAGGCCAGTGAAAATGTAGCATCTGTCAAAAAAGCACCTCTATATAAAGTGCACCTTGTCACGTGTTTTGACTCCACCTTCTTGTGTGTTTACCCAGGTTAGCGCTGTGACAATACTTGGCAATCCCCAGGTAGAGTGGATTTAGTTCCTGCTGCTTTCCAAGATAATAATAATCCATTTAAGAGAACTAGTAAGACAAGGAAACTGGGGCTTTTTCTGTACTCTTTGGAGTTTCGCCCGCTCCTGGTTATTCCAAACTAGGGTCTGACAAAAGTTTTAGCATACCTAACATTCTCCAGTTAAGGTGTGATGTCTTAGTGTAAAATGAAAGCATAGACGAATATTTTAAAGGCAGTCACAAAACCCTCAATCATATTCTTAGTCACTCATTCCACAGCTGAAAACTCATGCTCAATAAAAAAATAAATAAATGCAAAAGTTTGCATCAACACTGTTGACAGAGTTCCCACATATGTTCTCCATCACTTCAAGCTATTTAGCTTTTTTTTTCCCACCCAGATTTTAGGTTACTGATTTTCTGTAGGATGCAGTCATGACTAACCAGCGTGTCTTGTTTGCATTAACTTACTGGTAGCCATAGCTTATATGTACTACTTCCAGTCCTTTTTAAGTATCACATGGTCTAGTAACACCTAATGTGTTTAACCAATAGCTTTTAATACAATCAGCAAACCTTAAAGGAGCTGTATGAACTTTTTTTAAATTTTATTTTAATGGCTCAATTTACTCTAGTTCTAGGAGGACAGGAAATTCAACAAATTTTTAATCTTTAAAAAGTCCTGTTTTATATTACATTCAGTTTTTGCTGACTTGTTCATTTTTTAAGTGTTTGGTTTGTTAACGACTTGTAATATACAAGGTTATTTACTAGATTTAACTTCATTTTTCGTCACCTTATTAAAATAATGGCTTAAGTCATTATTTTTTTCCCATTCAGCAGCTATAGAGGCACACAGACACTCTCGCAGGCTGAGGACAGCGGAGTGCAGCTGACTTTATGTTGATTCCTGTATTAGATTACAGTAATTGAAAATATGTGTTACAGTGACACCTAGTGGTAAGAATGGCACTTTGCATTTTGTTCATATGAGTAAAACAAATCTTTTAAATAATAATAAATACACTTTCTTGAGTGTTAAAGACTTTGTCTCAAAGCCAGTGTAATAGCGCTCGGTATACCGTGTGACCCGAACACAAACGAGTGCAACATTTATCTAAAAAAGAAGCCGTGTGTGCTGTTTACAGAGAGTGCGTTGATAAAGTTGATTCAAACTTATGACGTCGCGTGTTCCACGTTGGCCCGGACGTGGCACTAGCCTGCGTTCCTGTGGGGAAATCACGGTGTAAAAGCGGATCACTCAATAATACATCACACTCTAGTTGTGTGCGTCTGCTGTGGCTCTTAGTTCTTCTGCTCCCACGGAGTCAAACATCCTTGGACAGTCATGGGTCTCACCATTTCGTCCATCTTCGGCCGGCTTTTTGGCAAAAAGCAAATGAGGATTTTGATGGGTGAGTGCTAACATTACATAGCAGCGTTTGCTAAGCTGCTGCTGAGCTTTCGTGGGAGAGCGATTCTCAAACTTCTAAAATTTGGGGACAAGGGAGGTAAAACAGAAACAAGAGCGGGTTAAATTCTTGTTGTTAGGAGAAAAAAAAAATCCACTTTTCTAACCATGGGTTTTCTTTTGTCGTTAGTGTTTAAAAAAAAAAAAAAAAAAAAAAAGCTTGATAGTGAAGACTGCTAACAGCATCGTTTTGAAAGGAATTACATGAAAACACATTTTTATCTTACTGTGGTTTTCATTTAATCTAACTTTAACTGTAATTGGCAAGAAGGCCTTTGAAAGAATAACTAAAGAAACTAAAATAAATAAAGTTGTCAATAATAACTATAAATACTAACAACTTGTTCGAAGGGAACTTGTTACGGCGTTTCACGTTGGTTAACTCGAGTAATTAAGCAATTATCTCCTTATGACGTATGTTATTTGCGCAAATGACATCTCAGGATCCATTAGTTGTCTGGTGAGAAAACTGGTGAGTGATGACTAGACCTAGAGGAAGACGCTGTTACGCAATCCACAGCGCACAGTAATCTTCAGCACTTACATTCACTTTAATATAAATGCTGATTTTTTTTTTTAACCATGCTGTTTCCCTGCAGTTGGATTGGATGCTGCAGGAAAAACGACCATCTTGTACAAACTGAAGCTGGGTGAAATTGTAACTACTATCCCAACCATCGGTAAGAGCCTGTTTTTTGTTTTCTTTTATAATTTGAAGTAATGTTATTTGATGGTTCCTTTCTGTGCACAGCAATATTAAATGCTGTCCATTTTCTTCTTCTGTAAAGGTTTTAATGTGGAGACAGTAGAATTTAAAAATATCAGTTTCACTGTGTGGGACGTGGGTGGCCAGGACAAGATCAGACCACTGTGGAGGCATTACTTCCAGAACACACAGGTATGAATGCGACTGTCCTGCAGTTATTGGACAACTTTGATGTAATAGCCCAAAGATAATTCGGTTCAATTCAAGTTTATTTATATAGCACCAAATCACAACAGTCAACTCAAGGTGCTTTTTACTGGATTATTAGAGAGAGAACCCCCAACAGTCAGATGATCCCCTATGAGCAAGCACTAGGCAACAGTGGGAAGGAAAAACTCCCTTTTAACTGGAAGAAACTAACAGCAGAACCAGGTTCAGGGAGGTGTACCCATCTGCCTTGACTGGTTGGAGGTGAGGAGAAAGAGAGAAGAAAAAGGATAGCACAGGGAGACAGAACAGAACACACCATATGAGAGAGAGGAAACATAATTTAGATACATGCAGCAGTGATATACAAACACCTGTGAAGTAAAAAAAAAAGAGATGAGTGGAGAGGAAATGCACAGTTTATCACAGGAAGTCTTGCAGCAGCCTGAGACTATAGCTGCATAACTAAGACGTACCTCAGGGTCACTTGATCCAGTGCTAACTATAATCTTTATCAAAAAGGGAAGTTTAAAAATCTAATCTTAGTATTAGTGAGGGTGTCTGCGTCTCCAATCCAAACTGGCGTTTAGAGTAAAATTCTGGTTGGACACTATGTTTCTGATGATTAAATAATCTCATGTTTAGCCTAATAATGTGTCACTGAGCAGCAGTAGCAGTTGGCAGCTAAGAAATAAACACCAGGTAAAGCTATTTCAGTGCGACGCTTTAATGAACCACAGGTCCAAGTGTTGTTGTGAAATAGCAACAAATAGACTGAATGGTGCCAAAGCAGCCATAATATTTAATGGATGCCATTGTAAATATATTGACTCTTGGCTAAAGCAAATGTATTTACATTTATAAGTCCAAATGCATAATGCCTGATGCCTACACACCAGTAGACTGACCATATTCGCTGTTCATTAAATGACCAACCTTAAATTCTAATGTAATTCAACACTTTTTCTTGTCATGCAGGGACTCATCTTTGTAGTGGACAGTAATGACAGAGAAAGAGTGGCTGAGTCAGCAGAAGAGCTCTCTAAGATGGTATGTACCTGATATGTTCAGATCAAGCCCAACAGTGGTGCATTTTTAGTTTAATTTTGAATCACATGTTAAATAAGAAAAACAATTTCATTCTTCCCCCTCCTGGCTCCTAAATCATGTAACGCTGTTCCCAACATGCATTATGAGGATTCATGACATGAGCCTAGTCTTTACAAGATGTACTTAAATGCCCCCTCTTGGACCTTCTGTCTCCTTTATGGCATAGTGATAGCTCTAATGTTAGATGACTGTCCTCCTTACTGTAGGAGTCTGTGTGTAGTTTGAAGTGTTTATTGATTTGTTCATGCCTTAACAAAAAAAATGGATGTCATCATAATGTCATAAAAATCCTGTTTTAGCTGTAGATTGCATTGCTCACCAATGAATGTTGAAAAATGTTGCTATGTTTACTTCTTCTGAGCCATCCAAAAGCAAAAGGTAGCCACTCCATTAATTGTCATATTATAAATGATAATAAAGTTGTACTGTTTGGGGAAGAGCATGCAGAAGTATTTATGGTGTAGAACCATGAACCCATCGTCCCAAAAGTGAAAGTGCATCATCACAGGGTCACGTAGTCGAGGGGAAAATTAATTATCAAGTTTATCAGGACATGAAACAGGATTGTTTTAGGGTAGCTGTCTGCCAGCTGGATCTGAATAGAGGTTAGATGCTGAAGCAGGAAACTAAGTCTGATCATTGGTGTCAAGGTAAAGATCTAAACTCATTAGAGATGTCGTTCACGCCAGTTATCTTGGGACTAACATGAAATCTGATTTCTGCCCGTGCAGCTGCAGGAAGATGAGTTGAAAGATGCGGTTTTGCTGGTATTCGCTAACAAACAAGATCTTCCCAACGCCTTATCAGTGAGCGAGCTGACAGACAAACTTGGCCTTCACGCCCTCCGCAGCAGAACTGTGAGTAATTTGAGTGGAAAAACGCAGTCTTTACACCAGCAGTAAGATTCAAAAATGTGTAGAGCTTCTTTCTCACAATCACACATTATCTAACCCCACAGTGGCACATTGAGTCTACCTGCGCCACCCAGGGCACTGGGCTGTATGAAGGACTTGACTGGCTATCCAAAGAGTTGTCCAAGAACTAAGGAACGACTGGCTGAACAGAAGAAAGAGACTAAACGCCACGTGATGGGACTGAAGGCACAGACATTCAGTCCAGAAACATTACAGCACCAATGTTCACACAAAGGACAAGGCTGATGGACAATGTAGTCATCTTTGGGAAAAATTAATATCTCCTCATTTTTCTTGTATTATCAGTAACATTATTATCTCTTGACCCAGTGTTTATTGTCCTTTTTGTTCCTACTTATCACCACTTATCATTTCCATTCAATGCCTTGGTTCCTGTCTGGGCAGCATCTGCAGTAATCGGTTCCTTGTACTAGGACTTTCTTATCTTCCTCGAGCCTTTGCTTGGGATATATGAAAAACAAAATCTTTACTTAAAGACAATTTGTAGGCCACAAACTGTGAATGTTAGACCCAGCCCTGTGTCCTTAATCTAATGCCAACTCGTTTTTGAAAAAGCCTGTGGCTTCCAGTCTGAGGTCCAGGACGATTGCAGTGATTTTGTTAATAGTCTGGGATCTCATGGATCCACAAAGGAGCTTCGTGCCTTCTGATCCCTCTTTGCCTAAATCTGAGTAATCCTTTCTTTAGCACGTTGTTAGGTTATTCTCCTTCCTACGATGCTTCTGAAAGACAAAATTATGCAACAAGACTGTTTTGTGTCGGTTTGCATGCTGTGGTGCAGCAAAACAACACCAAAGTGAGTACAGATTTTTTTTTACTGTGAGTTTGAACATCTGAGCGTTTGGCTCATTCGCCTTATTTTGCTTCTTTTTTTTTCTTTCTTTCTGAACCACCATGAAAAAAAGAGGATTAAATATGAATTTAAGGTCTTTTTTCCTGTGTTCTGCTGTCCTCCCTGACAGAAAATCTTTTTCACTCAAAGGAGGAAGGAAGCATCTTTTCAGTGTTGACACAAGGCCAGTGTCATTGCAACACAGTCAAGTAGCTTGTGGCTTTTTTTTTTTTTGTGACTTTGATCTTTTTCTTAACAGTGCATAGTACACAGTTGTACTTTGACAAATACTGTTACATTCTCGATTGCTCTATTATCTTCAAACATATACCATACCCATCAGTTTATTTAGCTGTACATTCCAACTAGTGCTTTCAGATGCTGACACCTCTCAAAAATATTCTCTTAATATTTTCCAAATAAAGCTACTGTTAAACATGTTTTAGACTCCACTCATTGTTGAGGATATTTGGTTTTATTTGTGTTTTTATAAAAGGCCAGGCTAGGTCACGCTTTTAGTTTTCAGATTTGTTTCATCACTGAGCTTTATCTGGAACTGGGCTAAAGAGAGGAAGTGAAAGTTTTTAGTACCAACTCTGTTTTGGGCTGTGACTTGGACGGGGTCCTCGCAAACAGATCTCATCTTCTGCCTGTCTTTGCTCATGTATTACTCGCTTTCCTCTTGTTAATGTATCCTCGATGCTTGGGTGTGACCCAGGGTTATCCGTGCAGCATACTGTACTGCTTCTGCATGCTGAAAATGGCCCCAGGCAGCAAAGTTTATTTCTACTAATGTAACTAAGAGGTTAGAGGTGAAAATAAGCTGACTGTAAAGTAACAAATGGGGAGCTGGAGGCAGTACGCTGAAAATAGCTATCAATGCTTTGAGTAAAAACCTTCAGCCTACATGACCTCAGTGCAGTTTCCCTTCATTTTGACTGCTAATGGTTTAAGATGGTGCCTTGGAGAGAAAAGCAGCATGAGGTATGTGTATTTCATAAAGGCAGAGCAGCTCATTCACAGCATCTGCCTAAATTAACAGAGTGGTAAAAATTCAAAATTCACAAAGACAGTAATTTTGTAAAGATGTAGTTTTTAAAAGACAGCTTTGTAATGTAGCGCTCCATGTTTTCCCCAGCATGTCCTTCCATGTTTTCCCCAGCATGTCCTGTGCTGGACAGAACCAGATGTGTGAAATATATCCAGCATATGGTAATCGTTTTTTTTTAAAGGGGAGATAAGCGAGAGGAGGGCTAGAGGCGGCAGGGTTTATCATCTTTTCATCACCACCATGCTGTTCTTGTTGCGGCGCTGCAGGGGGCAGTATTGCCAAAGATGATTCACAATAGTGGGCAATAAGATTAAGATATGTGGCAATTTTCTGCTATTTTTGGTCAGAGATGAAGACACAGTCAAGTAAAATTGACTTTTGTAAATCATTTTTCAATAAATCAAATGCCGGAGTCGTCATTTTACCTATATCTGTTCAGATAGCTGTTGGATGCTGAAAGCAGAGACTGAGCTGGTGTGATCCGATCGGAGACCACCATATATGTACAACATTCACAAAGAGTCTCTTTTGGTGATTAACAATTCAGTTTCTCAGCATCTCAAGCTACACTATATTGCCAAAAGTATTTGCTCATCTGCCTTCACATGCATATGAGCTTGAGTGACCCCACTGTTTCATTTTACGTGGCATACCACTTTGTGGCTAAGTTGCTGTCATTCCGAATTGCCTCCACTTTGTTATTATGCCGCTAATAGTGCTACAGTAATAGTTGACTGTGGAATATTTAGTAGTGAGGAAATTTCATGACTGGCATCCTATCATGGTGCCGTGCTGGAACTCGCTGTGTTCCTGAGAGTGATTTCACAGAGCAGTCCGCATGCCTAGGTGCTTGGTTTTATATACCTGTGGTGAAGGAAGTGATTGGAACACCTGAATTCAGTGATTTGGATGGGTGAGTGAATGCTTTGGGCAATATAGTGTAAGTAAAATCATGTATGAAGCCAGCTGCTGGGTAATTAGGACATACACAGTGTTTACAGGTGAACGTATAAGGATTATATACTTGGCTTGCTATGATGCATGAGTGTCTCTTCTAATGTATTTATGACAGCTAATCAGGCTTAGTAGAGCTGGGTCATCACACAGTTTTGTTAGTGAGTGCATGTGGTGTGCATCAAGATAAATGAGCCCATGCGTACTCTACTCTGTTGATCAGCTTTTTTTGTCATATTTTTTTATAGCCTTATAGAAATACATTAAATGGGATTTATGCCATCACTTTCCAACATAATCAAAAAGGTAAGCTTTAAATTTAATTGTGGTCTGTTACATGTGAAGTTATATAACAAAATATAGTAGGACTGAGCTTAAAGCAGAAGTTAAGTCAATTTCAGACTGAGACTCTTGCATAATAAGCAAAATGGCTTAAAAGTAATTCAAATACTGTCAGTTTGCAAACTGTATGTTTGTCAAAGGTGAGATATGCACGACGGCAGAAGGAGGCTGCTATTTTGCACTTATAAGAGCAAAGGCTGATTTTGGGATTTCCCTAATTTCACCCGTGCAGAATGATGCCATCGCTGACCCCACACATACCAGTACCGCAGCCTGCCTATTCCCAGGCCAGGGAGAATCTGGTGAAAGCTATCCCACCCAAGCTCCTCTGTCTACTGGCCTGTGGCGGTAAAGATTGTCGCTACGAGGGACCAGACTGCTGGAAGTTAAACCAGCAAGTTATTCGAGGCACTTTCTCCTCCTGGTGAGACTGTTTGGTAATCTCATACATGTTATTGTGTTGTTTGTGTTTTAGCCAAACCAGTAAGGGGTCCACACTGACTACAAACTTCTATCTGTCCTAGGGTAACGGATGATATAATTGCCATGGCAAGACCATCCAGTTATCTAATTGAGAAGTACAACATCATACATCAATTTCAAAGGTAATCGCTTTTCAGTATTGTTTGTGTAGTGAGTGAATATGCACGGTGCCTGGATGCTCACAGGAATTACTGCAAAAAAATGAAGGGCACAAGGCATCTTACATCACTTCTTTATAATGACATTTAATGACTTAAGTAGTTTTACAATTACTGGAACAACTAAATTACAAACAGCAGGTTTTCCTCATTTCCTTGACTTTGTTCTCAGGTTAAACATCAGATCGATCATTAATATGCAGCTCCCAGGGGAGCATGCTCACTGTGGACCTCCTTTGGAACCTGAAAGTGGTTTCACATACTCTCCACAGATCTTCATGGACAATGACAGTGAGATCTTAACACACTGAAAGCAAAGCGTATTTAAGAAAACGGTTTGTGTATAGACATTATGCTGATAGCTTTCATATTCATTCCTTCAGTTCATTATTCTTGTGCACCATGTTTATTTGCAGTTTACTTTTACAACTTTGGGATGCCAGATTTTGGAGTGTCATCTCTTGTTGGGATAATTGATGCAGTGAAGGTTCTGGCCTTTGCAGTGAGGGAAGGAAGAGTGGCTGTGCACTGTCATGCAGGCCTGGGCAGGACAGGTGGGATTAACAATATAATCTATATACTCCATCTAATGCTTAAGTATCGTGTGTGGCAGCTTGTCCACATATAATGCTCTTGTGATGTTCATATTGATGACCAGGTGTCCTGATAGCCTGCTACTTAATCTACACCCTGCGCATCAGCCCCAGTGAGGCCGTCCACTTTGTGCGGATTAAACGGCCTCGCTCTATCCAAACCCGGGCACAGATAAGCCAGGTGTTTGATTTTGCTCGCCTGCTTGGCACACAGCTGGTTCAGTACCCAGACCTTACCCTGAGGCATGGAGCCCCTTTTACCCTGCAGCACTATCTAAACCGACAAGCACTGCTGCTGCATGGCCAGGAGGCTCGCAATCTCAGACAAACACCAAAGGTCTGGATTTTGTCATCATTGCACATTAAGCCTGTATCATGAAATGCCTCTCTGTACTATGGAACAATTAACCTTTTCCTCTTTTCTGACTTCCACTTGATTAGGTGGTGTACCTCGTGTGTGTGCGTCTCACCTGCTTGGCCCTGGGTCTCCCTTCTCCTCCAGAGGTCTATGCAGAATTGGACAAAAGGTCTACACTTAAGATCCTGCACAGCGCTGTAAGAGAGACTCTGGTGTCCAAACATTATTTGCCCTTGCTGAGAGGTCATAGAGGCTCGTGGGTGGGCTCGGGGTCAGTGTCCTCCTGGGACGATCCATTGGGATTTTTGGAGAGGAAGAGAGAGGTTCTGATGGACAAACGCAGCTACAGTGACTCTGACCTCTGCAAGATCACAGTAAATGAGGTGAAATATTAAAATTATGCATCTAGAATTATTCAAATTTCTGAATGTGCTTTGTAAATTTGGACTGATTACAGAGGATTTTTTTTTCACTTTGTTGCATTCCGTACTGAAGGAACTGGAGCTGAATCCATACTACACCACAGCACTTGGAGATGAGAAACACTGGTGTGTACAGGATCTAATACGAGCTGATCTCAGACCAGTTAGTCCAATTTTTGGTGGTCTCTCATCAGACTACCAGACCACCAAAAAGGAAACTCACATACTCAATATCCCAATGTCCAGCATGAAAACAAGCAGCAGCTGTGCTAAGCGATCAAAGTGCAAGGCTAAAAAAGCTCTTTCCAAATACAGCTCCAACGTAGAGGTAACCCTACTTTTATTTTTATTTGGGTTGTTTTAAAAAAGCTTTGTTGTGAATGCATTCAAACCTCTGCCACGTGCTGCAGCTGTGCAGAAATCCCCATAACCCAGGCCCAACCTCGATGGCTCGTCCTGTAGCTAAAGCAATGGCAGAGCAAGGTCCTCCAGGAGAAACAGTTCTGCAGAGGTCGGCTCTGCTGCAGGTAAATAGAACAAATAAACAATGATTATTATAAATCAGAACATATCAGTGAATTAATATTACTACTCACCTTTTCAACAGGAGGAACTGAACAGTAGTGAGTGTGGGTGGGCTCTACTGGTCACTGAATCTGATCCCCATGTTCTGTGCTGCCTCTTGTGGACCTGGCTAGAGAAGTTGAGGGTTAGTGGCATCGAGCAAAGAATGTCAGCTCCCCGCACTACAGTTTCTCTCTCAATTTTATCTGTTTTCTCCAACTTCATCCAGGAGCCTGTTCTGAGTGCCGAGGATATAGAAAGGCTGAGTATTGGAGCGAGTAACAGGAATCCTCTCAGTGTGCTCAAGAAGGTAAGCAAACAATCTCCTGAGTCTTCTCACCAAACAAGGAACTCTAAATCTCCTCAGCAATGATATAAAATATTATTTGGGATGTTACATTATTACAGCCACAGAGACACACCATTTACTGTCTGCTGAGCTGTGTGAGCACAGTGACCAGCCTGTGTCCACACAGGGAGGAGGCAGTGCTTCACCGCCTGATGCGGGCACTTACAAGGGTAAGACAGTGTGGAAGATCAAGTAAATCCTGCTGTGTTTTGCTCTAAATAAAAAGTTTTTTCTTTTTGTAAAGTAGTGTAATTGTGTTGTTTTTTTTTGTCTCTTACAGCGCCCTCAAGCGGAGGTGGAAAGCCTCGCACCTTTAATGAAAGTCCTGAAGGCCACTTTGAGAGAAACCTTCCATAACTACAGATACTTCACTAGAGCCTGCAGCACCAATGCTACACTCTGAAGAGCAGAGTCCATATAATAACAAAAACTGATAACCATGTTTTTTTTTATAGCAGTATTTGATCCTGGTAATCAGTGTGGGCAAAATCAAGAGGGATCATGACTTTTTTTTTTTTTGACAAATCACAGTAGAAAAAGCAGAGGTGCAATGATGTCTGAATTACATCTAACTGCTTCAGCTGTAGGACCCTGTCGGTGTTCTCTGTCACACTGTCATGACTTAGTTAGCCAACAGTGAAGCTGCACTTGTGTTTCTTTTCCCAATGTGACAAGCTGGAGTGCCCGCTGTGGAAAAGCCTGTTACAGTGTGGTGTTTGGGGTGCATCTCAAGCAGAATTTGACTTCTCCATTCCTCTTCATATCTCATCTTTATTATCTTCCCCTTTTTAAAATATCACAGTTTCACAATAGATGTGGGCCCAACAACATGGCTATCTCCTAATATTTTAAATTTAACAAATAAAGTGTCAGCTACACAATCTAACAAGAACTATAAACTGTCCCACTGTCTCAGTCTAAACTGTGTTAATGTAGTTCAGTTTTAACCGCTTTCTCTGGCACTACAATTTTGTGTTTGTGATGTCTTCTGCTGATAACATCACACACTTCAACAGTTCACTGAGGGCAAGTTAAATGTACCAATGTCTAAAAAAAATGAGCTTAAGATGAAGTGGGTGGCAGTGGCACAGTGGGTAGGTGCTCACCCTCCAACCGCAGGGTCGCTGGTTTGAGTCCCTGTCTGAGCGCATGTTGTCATTGTGTCCATGGGCAAGACACTTAACCCACAAATATCTATTTGTGCTCTTTTGTTATTGATGTATTTTTTCCAGATTAACTGTTAATTATTCATTAAAATTACATTATTTAGTTCTGTCCCCGGTTAACCCCTCAACCCCGTTACATGAATGGTTCTCCCCCCATCAGGGGCGTGGTAGTGGGTGGAAAAGTGGACCTGAGTACCCAGGGCCCGAGCAGGGAGAGGGGCCCATGAAAATCCTGATTTTTTTTTTTTTTTTT
>JAVDPK010002053.1:8156-44011 GCA_034780415.1 Cichlasoma orientale
AGATTTTGGAAAGGGTTTGAAAAATTGTGTTCCAGTAAGTCTTAATACGTGAACAATTCCAAAACATATGTGCTAGTGAGGCCGGTTCCAGAGTGCATCTGTCACAGGAAGGATCAACAGACAACTGCCACTTTCAACTCCAGGATTAGAAGATCTGTAACCTCATGTGGTTCTGTAGCGTAGTGTTTAACGCATTAGCCTAAGATGTGAAAAAATTGTGGTTCTAGACCAGGAGGAAAGACAGATCCATAGGGGAAGGGTATCTGGCTACATTACTTTTGTCTTCAGGAAACAAAAATGTAAAAATCTCTGCCAAATCAAATATGCGTATCTGTCCACTGTGGCGACCCCTTGTGAATAAAGCCGGGATTATACTTCCTGCAAATCCACTGGAGTCTGCTCAGGTCTCAGTGATGTAAATTTCGTCATCAGATGCTTAATTGGAGGGTTGTGTGGACGTCCATGTTCCTTCTTGTTTTTTTGTGACTGAGTGGACACGTCTGTGGAGAATTTACATTGAAATACACCAACTACACATGCTTCCCAGGTCGCAGGCTTCAAACAGACATTAAAGAAGTATAACAGGAATGACTACTTGTCTGTCGCATCCCCAGCTGTCTGTGTCTGCAACAGAGTATAACCTTGGCTCAAGGGAGCAGCCATAGGAGCAACTTGCAGCCACGTAGCAGACTGTCTAAAGAAAGCTGCCAGACTGATTAAAAAAAAACTAGGATACTATGAGTCAAACAGTTAAAGTAATCAAAATTAACACCAACCAAAAGAAACAAGTATACATTTCTACACCTGTTTCTGTTTAATTGCAGTGTTAAATTAACTTTCTTCAGAGTGATAAAGATTTCAAAGATAATGCATGAGCTAGTTTTTATTCACAAATGAACTTCATGTTCTGCAGTAGAGAGAAAAACAAATCTGATCTTTTTTGGTTTTTTTTTAAGTGGGCTTATAAGCGATTTATCGCCGAGAGTATTCAGTCAAAATTTGTTTCACTTTGATCTGGTGACAAGCTAGTGTGCTTTCCACATTTTCTTTATTAGGCAGGATTGTGTTGGAACTGAACACACAGAGTGACCTGTAGAATTAAGTTTCAGAACTCTTTTTTGCCACTGTCAAAAACAAACAACAAAAAAAAAGCTACTGTTGGCTGGTCTATTATTCACATGGGGAGTGCCACAGCGTGTAGCTCTGCATGTTTCACTTGGCAGGTGTATTTACACTGTGTACCCTTTCTGATGCAATGCTTGAGGGACTTGTATCTCTTCCTGGGACTGAACCAGGGAGCTTTTGCTTGATTAGAGAATGTATATGCTCCACAATGTACTGTTGTACTAATGCTAATGCTTGGCTGTTGATATTCCTGACTTGACACATGACTGCGCTTGTGGGTCATTACTCTGATCTTATTTGCAGCAGCAGTGCTGCATTTGATTTATTTATATAAAATCTTCCCTTTGATTTCCTCTGATATTGTCTCTGATTGGAGTAAGCATCCCTCTTCTTTGCCACCTCCTCCAGCTCATCTGGAGGGACGCTGTGGTGTTCCTGTCCCTAGAGAGACACAATCTCTCCAGAGTATCCTGCGGCTTCCCTGTAGGATGTACTCAAAACACCTCACCTAGGAGGGCATCCTAGTCAGATCCCTGAACCACCTCAATTGGTTCCTTTTGATGTATAGGAGTAGTGACTCTGCTCTGAGCCCCTCTGAAAGACTCCCTATCTCTAAGGGAGAGGCCAACCACTCATCAGAGAAAGCTGATTGCTGCTGCTTGTATCCGGGATCTCATTATTTCAGTTACTGTTCAGATTTCATGGCCGTACAGTTGTTTTAGGTAGTGAAATAACAGGAATACAGGAATTTCACATTAAAGTGGTTACTACTGAAACAATTTTAGCTCCAACAAAGACTTGTCTCCTCTCTTTCTCTCAGAACAATGTGGCCATGCTATTGGAGACCAACTACAGGGAGAGGCTACATACGGTGACCAATGAGGTGAAGAGGCGCTTGGACTATCAGATTGCGCTGCAGGACCTCCACCGTCGGATGGAGCAGGAGCACATGATCAACTGGGTGGAGAAGAGTGTCGTCAGCAGCATCACACCCCAGCAGGTCAGTCATTTTTCATACAGAAGCCTCTCAGCTCAGGGCGCTGACGGGTAAAGAAAGTCCTAATAAAACAAAGCCCAGTGTTCTCCATTCTACAAAATATTTAGACTTCTTTTTTTCTCTTTTCATAAAATATAATAAAAGCATAACACAGAACCATCATTGTATGTTTACCCATCATTCACATACAGACACCCTCTCCTGACGGGCTCTCTGAACAGCAAGTTTTGCATTCTTGAGCTCCTCAGTATCCGTGACATTGTCTGGTCAATGTCTGCAGTAAAGACATCAGGATGTTTTAACTCATCATGATTTTATTTCCTCTGTGGCACCAAAACAATGACAAGCCCACACAAACAACCTCACTTGTTTCAAAAACAATTTGTTGTTGTAAACATCGGGTGTGACTGGATGGGCGAGTGGTTAGGATGCATTCTAAATGGGCCTGAATGCCTTCAACACCTGAGTTTGTGATTGAGCCTCTGCTGCACATCATTCCCACCACACTTCCTATTTCCACAGAGACCATTCATTAAAAATGGCAAAACACAAAAACAAATCTTTAAGCATAATTTCCTGAGTAAAAATCTCATATTTGGGCCACACTGGTTTGGTTTGTCAGCTGTTTCCTGCTATTTGATTTATGCATTTGTCACTGGCTAATCAGTTCACTTCCAATACAGAATGACGGCTTGCATGTTTCAGAGTTTTTATCTATTTTTTTCTTTTGCTCTTTTTTTTCAGGAGAAGGAGAGCATCGCCAAATGCATCACAGACCTAAAGGCGCTGGCCAAGGCCACTCAGGCCAAAGCTACAGCTTAAACTGTCGTCGCTCTAGAGAAGGCTACTCTAATCCCAGACTCATTGCCTGAAGACGAGACATCATTTTTCTTTGCAGAATAAACTTCTTTCTTGTCTCTGTCAGTGTCATGGGTGTGTACAGTATTTACACGTCAGCAGATGGAAAAATAAATGGTTGTCCTATCAGCTTCAGCTGGTTGTCTTTCTTATTCACTGTTCTTTCATTATGCCGTTTAGGGTTTGTTCTGTTTTCTGAGTGGCGTCACAATTTTATATCTATGGTAGAATATGCTTGAGATAGTGGCACAAAAATAGGAACACTTGAGACCTTTGATCCCCCCTGGAGGAGGAGGAGGAGGTGCTATGAATTATTTCTAAACCTTTGGACTCATATTGTGCCACAGCCTTTCTCCACACTTTTAATACTTTTCCTCAAGTGACAAATCCGGCCAGCCCTCTCGATCTGTCACTCCCATCACATAGTTGCACTTTGATCCTGCTCCTTTCACGCGGAAGTCAAGGAGGTTTTATCGAAGCTGGGTGTGAGGAACACCTTATATGAGACGTGGTGGTGAATCTGTTTGAAATAAGGGAAAGATGACACCGGAGCAGAGCTGACACTACAAGGTAAAACAGCATATAGTAATCATCTTAAGGGCAAGTGACAGGCTGTATTAAATGAGGTTAAATAAATTACTGAGTGGAAGTGTATCCTGCTTTGAAATGGGATTATTTACTCTTGTAAGTGGCTCGTTGTTGCCAGGAAAGCTCACCTTCAGTCCAGGAGGTATGTCATTGTTTAAAATTCAATAAACCTAAATATAAACAAGTGAAGATGTGAGTCCTCTACCACATCGTGGTGTTGGCAATATTTTTGTCTTAACCACTGGTTGCATTAAAAAAAAGAAAAGAAAAAAGGACTAAGTCAAAATAAAAGCTCTACTTCAAACATTAATACTGGTTTGTGTTGATGAGACAAAGTCTTGATGATAAATTATGATTGAACTGAGTCCTTGGCCTTAAAGCAGTTGCTGTAGTTGATTAACTGGATATTACCCTCTTAGTGCTTTATTATTAACTCTGCATGTATATTCCGATTAAAGCCATCAAAAACCTTTGTTGACTAAAAGTGTTGATAATGAGATTATTATAAATGACAAAAAAACTGACCTCAGCAGTGTCAGTTGGACAGAAAAACCTTGCTGTAGTTTGCTGTGCTGATCGTACAAGAAGACAGAAGTAATAAAAGTATGTTGAACTGAGGAAGTACCTTTTTGCTAAGGAAAAAGTTTTTCCTCTATGTTGCAAGAATATGTAAACATTCACACTGAGTAAACAAATTCTTTGTATGAAGTCTGTCTTTTTTTTTTTTTTTTACAAGGTTCGAGCGGCTCGTGTGAGATTCCTGCCAGTCTGAAGCTTAAAAAGCCGGGGTCGACTGATGATGTTTGGAAACAGCGCCCCCTTCTCTTATTTCCCAAAGTTGGTAGAAGTTAAATTTCCTTTTCAGATCCAACAGTCATGTATTCATTTGTTTAAGAAACCTGAGCACTGATTTGAGATGTTTTTGATACTTTACATGCCTGTTCACACCCTTCCATAATAGAACACCACAGTGCCATAGTAACTGAGCTGTGGACTGTGGATAGCTTATCTTCATATCGCTGAGCTGTGACTAAGAGGATTTTATGGACACGGATGGAAACTGATTGTTAAGTAACCTTTTATTATTCTCCAGGGGCTTCTCACCGGATGACCTCCCTCAGAGGCGGGCTTTCCAACAAGATGAACCCAGGGGGAGCCCGCTGCAGAGAAGCGACTCGACCAGACCCAGTGGAAGATCTATTTACAGTATGTTCAGGCATTACAACACCTCCTATCTAACTATACACATTTTATGATGATGTTATACAAAATCAAATGTTCTTTACATCAGTGCAGAGAAAGGAGTACTCAGAGACACTGAACAAGCAGCCTGACAGCATTCATGTCAGAGTGGAGGTAGTATGAGTATGAACTCTGCACCAACACGGAGACAGACACATTACTAACAGCACAACGTTTAACTTTCATCATCTCTGACCCTCCTAACTGAATCCACAGCAACTGTTCACCTGCGAGCTCGATGGCCAGGAGGTGAGGACGGTGGAAGACTGTGTGGCTAAGCTCAAGAACCTCAATGCCAAAGGTCGTCTGTGGCCTCAGGACATGATCATGGAGGTTCAGGGAGGATATCTTCTGCTCAGTGACATTGAGACCAAAGTAGGTTCATCACTTCAAGAAGAATAATGAAACGTCTGGAGATGAAGATACGGTGCCATAATTTGTTGGACAAATATCAAACAAGATGCAACTGAAGTGCAGACTTTCAGCTTTAATTCAAGGGGTTTTTACAAAAAACTTGCATTAATTGTTTCAGAATTACAGACATTTTTCTACATCATCCTCAAACATAACTGTAAATATAAGGATTGTTGTTAATACTGTGATGAAAATCCTTTGCAGTCGGTGACTGCCTGAAGTGTTTGAGCACATGGACATCACCAGATGTTCTGCTAGGCCTTTACTGCAGTTGCCTTCAGTTGCTGCTTGGTTGTGGGTCTCTGCATTCAGTTTTGTCTTCAGAAACAGAAAAGCATGCTTTGTTGGGTCGAGATCAGGTGACTGACTTGGCCTTTGAAGAATATCTTATCTCTTTGCTTTGAGGAAATCTTGGGTTGCTTTTGCAGTATGCTTTGGGTCATTATCCATTTGCACTGTTTCATCAGTTACACAACCAGAACTGCTTTACTTGCTAAGCTGTGTGTATTGACTATTAACTGAGGCTGATCGATGTGATTCTGACAGACAGAACTGGATTCGATACCTCTGAGTTGTGTCATGCAAACCAAAGCCGTGTTGAACAGCTGCGACTACAATTCTCTGCTGACCGTAATTGTGCGGGAACACGGCAAACGCAACCGCCAGTGCATGATGTTCCAGTGTGAGGAGACTGGGGTGAGTTATCTTTACCCTCCTCAGAGTCTCCCGAGAAAGGATGATATTTGTAACCGTTATCTATACTTCCTCAAAGCAGTGGTGTAGATTTTTCTTCCTTGGATCTCATATTTAAGTGTTTGTGTTACCAGGCCGAGCTCATCAAGAGTGATCTGGATAAGGCAGTCCAAAGAGGAGGTGGTGATCTGGAGAGAGAGCATCCTGACATGAGGTACAGTGTTAAAAAAACATGGGTGAGATGCAATGATAGGGAAGTAGAAAGGGCAAATGTGGAAATTAAACAGTAAATTCATTAAATTGTGTTTTTCTTTTTCTTTTTTTCAGGAATGACTTTGAAAGCATCAGGCAAGGAAGTTTCCGGCAGGCTGGACCACCTCCTATGCAGGAGCGGGGCCCTCCATCACCAGATTTTACGGCCCCATCGTGGAGAGACATGGGTACAGTAGAAACATAAAAAAAAAATCACCATCATCATCCAAGAGGAACTCCATTTAATTCAATCACCACGATTGACTTGTGCTTTTTAAATTTCTTCCCTGCAAATAAGCAATGAACTCTACCCTGTGTTAACCTCCTGCTCCTGAACACCAGCTTCTGCTATCAAACTTTGCTTCTCTTTGTTACAATGCAGATATGCCTCCCCCAAGTCCTTATAGTCTGCATGAAGAACCGATGAACCATCCAGACCTGTATGAAACGCAGAGCAACCCAGAGATCGAGTTACAGAGGAACACGGTCAGTACTGTGACCTCTTGTGGAATTATCTGTCGTATCTTGAGTAGGTTTTAGAGTGCTTTGGTTCACGCTTTTACTCTTTTTTTCTTTTTTTTTTAGGACATTTTAAACCATGTTCTAGATGATTTGGAGATCTTTGTGGCCAAAGTTTCGGCTGCAGCAAGTGGATCGTCACAACAGGTGGACAGGAGCACGAAGAAAAAGAAGAAGAAAAGCAAGAAAAATGGTAATCTCCTTCACCAGTCTATTTTTTCACACATGCTCTAAGAAGGATAACCTCCTACAGATACAGGTAGCTTCCTGGCATAGATGTTTGTGTTTGATAAGTATTTAATGTGACTGCATAACAGCAGGTTCAGGACCACCTGTAAATCTGCCACCTTTGGATGAATATGGCTACAGTCTTCAGAAAATCAAATATGGATTCAATCTGCTGGTAAGTACGTGTTCAGTTCAGTCTCTCTGACATGAGCGGTTTTAGAACACATTTGTCTGAACGCTCACATTTGAGACTGAAAGCAGTCACGTGTGACTGAGAAACTCTTGATTATATTACAGGCCCAGCTGGATGGTACACTGACCAATCCCACTGCCCCTGACTTTGTCCACGTGCTCTTCTCGATTTTAAACATGGTAAGCACTTCTTCCACACTTATTTTCAGTCACTGTGGCTCTGCTACACAGAGCATGGTGCTCATTTAGTTCTAACGAAATATTTTCATTTTTTTTTCCCACAGATAATTCCTCAGTATCCCATAGACCTGCCTCCCAATGTGCTCTCTCCCCTGCTGACAGACGCCGCTATAGGCCTGCTTGAACGATGCGTCAGCCAGGAGGAGAACCACCAATGGAAATCTCTGGGAGACTGCTGGAACATCCCCAGGTGGGGCAGCTTTTACAGTCCTCTGACACATTTATAATTCTTTTAATCGCGCTTTTAACCTTCTCATACACAGCCCTTTGACTTTAAGTACGCCTATATCTGCCCTACCACACCCTAAGTGTATCTGTTTGCTGATATGTAAATACAGGCCAGAGTATATGTTGTGTTCATATGGATACTTGTGGGAAAAATGTCCCAAAAGGTGTTTTATTTGGAGCAATCTATGATTTCAGTTTAAAGATTCTTGCCAACATGCAACGTGGAAATGCAAATAAAGATGCATTGAATCAGCAGTTGTTAAAGGAACAGCTTTAAAGTTGCTGAGTTGTGGAAGAAAACTCTGGACTGGTTTTTATGCTCATCAGGAAGGACACTTGCAGCTGAGAATCAGGTTCAAAGTTCATTAACCTCTAAAAATTCACAGAGAAAGACTTGAGGGATTATTGTGCAACTTTTATTTACCAAGATTTTTAACCACAGACTTTTATTATAAATGAGAAACTCATTTACAAACATTTGTAGATTAATATTAGTAGGACTAACCTTCAGCCAGATTAATTTCTCACGCACTCGGCAACCCAAAGATTTCACTCTCTCAATTTTTGCTGCTAACTGATCTATACAACATGAATAAAGGACTTATTACAAATGAAATAAATAATTGTACATCATGGGAAATATGCAGAAGACAAGCATGAAGCAGATGCCTGTCACCCAGCAGGCACTTAACTGTGAAATCATAGACTGTATATTAAAGACGGATGCACCTGCACTACCAAAATAAAATTTCAGTGATATTTATGCTGCTGTAAATGTATCTAACAAATGCAGAATAAATAAAATGAAACATGTTTTCGTAGTGTAGAGGCTGGCACATTTGCCTAACAACTGATTTGCAGATGGGAGGAAACACAAAGCCACGAAGCTGAAATTTCATTTATTTTATTTTTAAGCTCACAGGTAGATTGCAATTAGGTGAACAAGAAATTTTAAGTTGCCAGAATTCTTTTGCAAACATGCAAATCTTTGCAAAGTCAACAACAGCAGTCAAAAGTTGAGACAATTCTCACTTTAGGCACTTTCATGTTAGCTTTATTTTCCATCTCCAGAAATGACCACACTTTGTCATAAATTAGCAGGATCCAGCTTTGTGCTGTTTGTTGCTCGTGTTAGCCACATTTCAGTTAGCCTGGATGCAGCATTCACGTATGAGAACGTGTCATAAAATGAACTCCCACTCTGATGGATATTCTAGTTTCATTTTGTATTTTACTTGGCTTACTGTTTCCTGTTCACCTACAGGTCTAGATGGCCGGATGATAATGTCCCACCTTACATCCCAGAGTTCTATGATGGCTGGCAGCCACCTCCACCCCCTCGCTTACCTTCCCCGCCCCCTTATCAGAACGGTCCATTGAGCAGAAGCAGCAGCCAGCGCTTCCCAGGCAGACCGATGCAGCGGCAGCCAGAGGAGGTACAAGCATACTGACCTACTGGCTCACTTTTAACTAAGAGGTTCATCAAACAGTGTAACCATCTGGGTCTCACGCCTTTGAAAACCTCTTTTTGTTTCCATGCTGCTGCTTAGCTCTTGTGCTGCAGCCTCAGCTGCTTTAGGAATAGATTTTGTAATGTGTTTACAGCCCTTTAGTAGAAATATTGGGTATCTGTCAAGACTACACATCCAGCTGTTGCTTATTATTTTCCATGTGGTACGTGAGCAGTTTGCTTTGGACTGTTGTTTTGCTCACTTGAGTTGCTATTTCTCCCGAGCCCTAAGTGGCTGTTACAGTTGTAGTTACTGCTGCCATCTGGCACTCAAAACCTTTAAATATGAGTTTTCATATCAACAGGAAAACAGCATCTTCAGTGACGCCATCATCAAAAGGATTTTCAGTTTAATTGTGGTGCTTTTTATGACTTTTGCAGCCTATGGCCAACGCTCCCTGGGGTTCACCACGACCACCAGCACAGTAAGCGTTGTTACGTTGCAGTAAATATGGCTTCATGATCACATTTCTTCAGTACTCACTGCACTTTATTCTGGTTTTACGCATTGTTGTCATTAAGTTTGTTTTCCCTGCTGTTCTGTCAGCCCCAGCGAGCCTCCCCTGTATATGCGTGTCATTTACAACTTTATGGCCAGAAACAACCAGGAGCTGAGTGTTATGAGGGGAGAGGTGGTTCAGGTGAGATCACAAATGTGTTATTATAACCGTAAACACCGGATTTATTCTTACACTGTCCAGCACAGTTTTTATTTTAACAGTTCAGTACTGTCTGTTGCTTTTGTTAAACTTCAGATTTCGGCAGTTCTGCAGTTCTTTCCAGCCTTTCAGCCAGTGTATCACTCGTGTGTTTATATATTTTCCTGCCACTATTGTAACTGCTGTATACCTTAAACCTTGCTGTCTATGATTTGATGTAAGTCTTCAGCTGATTTACTTTCAGTTCAGTGACAGGCAGGAAATCAAAACACAAATCTAGCGCCTGAAACATTGGCGCTACAGCAGAGAATGACACACAGGAATAATAATCATTTAAACCTGCTGGTGTCGGTCTCAGGTAAATCAGTTTTTAAGTTTGATTGACAACATTTCAAGTATTTGAAACATTCGGACTTTCATACCTTTCACAGGTGATTCAGAAAACTAAGCAGTGGTGGCTCGTTCGTAACTCACGAAACGAGGAAGGAAATGTTCCTCAGAACGTGTTGGAGCAGATAGGGAACGCCGGATCCATGGATAATCCACCTGTGAGTTTAGCGGCACACAACCTGGGAGCCCATCAAGAATTATCTGATGTTTTCCAGCAGGATATTATGTCATAACTATTCTGTGCAACCATCATTTCTTACAAATATGGATGAATGTTAATGTCATGCGGTTTCGAGATTTTGGCAAATGCTTCTGCTCTCTTTTGCTCTCCACACTGTTTATACCTGCATGCAACCAAACAGCTGCTTAGCTGTGGTTTAGTTCAAATGCTGTTGCCCAAACAGAAACCAGAAAGCCTCCCGTTACAAAGATTTTGTCCCTTGCTTTCAGATTACACACATTCATAAGCGTATCCATATGTTTATAGAGATTAAGTGGCATTTAGCTTGGCTCATAAACAGAATTTACCTGTGATTTTATTCCCCTCAGTTTCCCTCACAGCGAGAGTCTCGTGGGCCAGTCACCCTGGACATGTCCTCCTCACCTGCAGAGGTGCAAGCCTGGCTCGGGTACAGAGGCTTCTCCAAAATGTTAGTGTCATTCTCCACTGAGTAACAGACAAGTTCATGTTTGCACTGTAAGTAAGTTGTGTTGCATATACTGAATGCTATTTTATTTCTTTTCTTGTACAGCACTGTCAGGAGCCTCGGGGTGCTGAGTGGACAGCAGCTTTTGGGAATGACTAAAAGCGAGATAAGGACCGTATGTCCGGAGGAGGGAGGGAAGGTCTTCTTCCAGCTGCAGGCTGTTAAGTCAGCAATTGCAGTGAGTAAATTTGTCATAATATGCACACACTATGCACAATATGCACAGCTAATTGCAGCACATATGTAATAATTCATCCTGTTTCCTGCAGCTGGCCAGTGAACCGTCAGGCATGTACAACGGCCGCTACTAACGACCTGCGTCACTGCTGCGGCTCTTCACGTGTTTTTCATGTGTGGAATTAAGGGTGTCAAAATTAAACCGTCTGAAATCATCTCGCTAATTTACCACGAATTAAACTACAACAAGGGTTGATTTGTCGTTTGAAGCGGAAATCTTGAACATGTATATTTTCATTGAACTTGTGCATTGCTCACTGTCAAAGGCAGAAGTCCACTGGAGGAGTGGTTGGGGCGTCAGTGACGGAGCCTTCACTCAGAAGCAAAGGTTGACGTTTGAGTCAGTGGAAGTTCATTAGATAGCTGTAATCTGAACTGGTGACATCATTCTGAGGTAATGGAGGAGTGTGATATTATCTGTGTGGTCACAGTTTGCCTAGCAATAAGTTTGAAGTGGACTGGATAAACGGTTGTGGAGACAGGCGAAGAACAGAGAGATTCTGAGTTGTCTTATCAGTAAACTGGACAATGCAACTGAGAATTAAGCCTGTGATGAGCCTGCTGATTAAAGCACTGCAACATTTATATATTATATTATATATCCATTAAAAAATGGATATCTGCAGCCATCTGCTGTATTAAATTACTGTTAATTCAAATCACACATTTTCTACTGTTGCAGCTTTGCATGAAAGGAATTTAAACTGGTAAAACCCGAGTCAGCAGTGAGCTTTGCACTTATCGCTATTATTCACAAAGAGACCAAGAAGTCTTTTTTTTATCAGTTTTGAACTGTTATAAAAGAAGAGCTGCAGGCGACCGGCTGCGCACCTCCTCTCACTACAGACTGGTGCTGTGCAGCAAAACATCGGCTCACAGCTGCTTACAAAATGATGGATCAATTATTCAGTTATTTCCTGACCAGTAAGTACAGCTGCTGCCGCGTCATCCAGGTCTGAAGCATGTTTGCCACTTTATAAGGAAAACACTTTGTATAAATAGCAGCAATTAATTATTCAGATCTAATTTTATGTTGTAATCCTTTTTTAATGTGCTTCCAGTAATTTCAACATTGTATAGTTTTCCTAACTGATGAAATAAAACAAGGAAGTACGTAGACGACTGATTCACCCGGCATTTCCCTCATTCCTGTGTTCACTGTGTTGTGTGTAATCAACAAAAGAAACAAACGTGTTTTGTATTTTCTGCTCTTCATTAAATTATATCTGCTGTGTTTTGTTCTGATTTCCTGTACATGAAACATGGAATCGTCAACAAAGAAAGAGTCAGAATAAGATTTACTTTAATTTGTTATTTAAAAAAAAAAATGGTTTCAGTTATAACAACCAAGTGCTTTCACTGGAAAACGTTTCCACTCTTTATAATAACAGCACAAATTATTATTATTATTTACCTGAAAGCATTAATGATTTTAGAAAAGGCTTAAAAATAACAGTGTAATGTGATTAAAGGGCATGAAACCTGCCAAGTAGGGTGCAGCCAAATTAACTTTGATGTTAATGTGGCAGTTGCGCTAATGAACATTTTTCATGAAGGCACTGTTACTTGTATCCCCACTGGGCCATCCTGTTGTTTATTGGGCCTTTCATGAATCTTGGCGACTTCATGTAGGCGGCAATCCTCTCCAGAGCCTGCAACGATATGTGAAGGCGTTCGGTGAGTTTCAGTAATGTCATTAAATGGCGAGCGCAGCAAAGAAGCCAAAGCAGGAGAGTAACTTTGTACTGCAAGAAAGTGTCAGGTGTGCTGATGGTGTCTGACAAACACTCGAGTCTTCTCACCTCAAAGCGGTTTAAGAGCTCTTTGAGGTTCTTGAAGTTATCCAGGCATTTAGGCTCGAGGGCCCTGTGTTCATCCAACAGCTCGTACATAATGAAGTCCACGAAAGTGATCTGTTGTAAAGAAAAAGTTCCTTGAGGCAACTGATTGTTGTGATTTGGCGCTAATATTTTTTTTCAGTGGCAGAAACAAGCTTCCATAGTGGCCGTGGCTCACGTGATATAATCACAGGGTCAGCAGTTTTTGTAATGTTTACATTACAAAAATCAAACACTCAGAAGCAGGTGACGGTTTAGTCTCACATCTGCAACGATGCCCGCTTCAGAGTGGAAAACATAGACTCCACTCAGAAAGCTCAATAAAAGAAAACTGTCCATGTGTATGGAGTGCCATACCCTGTCACCAGCAAACCACTTCCTCTTTCCAAGGAAATCTGAGAACTGCTTCAGAGTACACTGCAGATTCTTCAGATACTCTGGCTTCTGATCCTGAAGTCAGAGCGATGAGATTGGCATTAGTGGAGAAAATAAGGTACAAAAAGATTTTTGTTTTCTTTTTTTAACTTAACACTCACAATGTTCAGATAGCACAGCTTAATAAAGGCCAGTCTGAGGTCCATGGCCTGATTCTCCAGGACGTCCACTCGGATCTTTTCCTCCTCAGTCTCTCCGCCTGTTATCACACCAGAGCTTAGAGGACTGAGGTACTTAACAACACTGGCAATATTAGTTTGTCAATTAATATCAATTTACAAACCTTCAAAGAAATCGCCTCTTTTGAACAAAATATTCATTTGGTATAAATGCAGAATACTTACACATCTTGTGCTTACGAGCAATGTATCTCATGATGGCATTGCTCTGCGGTATCTTCCTGTCTCCGTCCACCAAGTAGGGTAGCTACGGTGAGATGTTAATATCAATTTTAGCTGATGGGTCAGACTTGAATACTTCACAGTTAAATTTACATTCACAGGTTAAACTCTCTTACGTTGGGAAAATCCATTCCGAGTTTGAATTTTACATTCGTCCAGCAGCTTTTGTCGAAGTCGGGAGCTGTGTGAGAGGAATGTGAGTAAATCAGATATTTAGTTCAAATTATGACAGATTTTTATCATGAGGCAAAAATGCTAAGTTACCTTCCCCACAGACGTATTGCTTTTCCTCATACTTGTCTCCGGTGTACTCCAGCAGGAGGCGGATGTGCTGGCCAAGCTGCAAAAGTCCAATTATCAGAGGTGAGACACGCACATCCTATTTTGCGCTGGATGTGACTGTGAGAGTTTCTGCTGGGAGCGTTGATGTATTTGCTCCACTCGTACGCTTCAGTGACCATGAGTTGTTGGTTTGTGCTGCTCTTGGCAGAAAGCCTTTTTCATTATTAAAATGAACTGTGTGATTAGTCGATCACCTGCAGAACCGTCCTCTCCCAGTAACAAGCAAAAAGTAAAGCATTCCACCTTAAAGGCTGTTGGTAGCTGGTGGTTTACACCTAACAAGCAAAACTAAAAGCCAGCAAAGTAACCTCATGGGTTTTGGAACAGTTTAAGAAGTCACAGTTAACTGAAATTAGGAGCACAGTATCACATCTTATGGTCACTGACCTTTACTCACCTCAGCTGCTGCAGATAACCTGGACTTTTTTTTTTATCCCTTCTGTTTGATATAATAATCAAACAGTGATGTTATAATAATCCATCAGTCTAATATGACCCTGCACTGTTCACCGTATTGTACTGTTCATACAAGCTCCAATTTCCTGGATTTGCTTCAAGCCAGTGGTTCTTTAGTTCAACAGTGAAAGGAGAAGAGCTTACCCCGCGAGTATCCCAGTAACCCAGTATCATCGTCATTTTGAATCACTCTTCCAGAGCAAATGTAGCTGAAGGTGACTTGGGCAGCTGCAGTGGTGCATAGAGCGGTGGGTGAGCTGGTGTCTGCAGCCTATAAAAGGGGACGTGGAACAGGTGGGCGGGGTGGCTTCCCTTATCTTCGGTTTATGCATACAATAAATCTGCTGCATCATGTGAATAAATGAGAGGGTCGCACATTATAATTGGGGGGGGGGGGGTCAGTTCATTGTTGCTCTCAACCAGTCCTTCCTTCCTTTCATAGGTGTGACATCTACACATCTGCATGGTATATGCTGAGGAATATGCTATATCCTTTATTAATCTGGCCTGCATGAAACACGTCAATGATTGACACTGAGTGTGTATGAAACTGCTTATCAAACACTTAGCTGAGTCATGATGAGTCCACAAATTTGGACTCACAACACAGAAATCTCAAGAACAACAAAAAGACAGGTATGAAATTCATTTTTGCCAAGTCATGGTCCAATTACTAAATCTCCACTATCGTTTTATCAGCAGACAGAATTTTCACAGTCTTCACCGCACGCAAGTTTTTGTGGAACAGACACCAATGCCAAGGCTATGACAAGAGTTTGACTTTTTCTTTGAAACAGCCGAGCTAATGATATGTTT
Source organism: Cichlasoma orientale (assembly GCA_034780415.1). Classification (NCBI taxonomy): domain Eukaryota; kingdom Metazoa; phylum Chordata; class Actinopteri; order Cichliformes; family Cichlidae; genus Cichlasoma; species Cichlasoma orientale. Next base: position 23,524 of record JAVDPK010002053.1, read on the forward strand.
TTTTTTTTTTTTACAAACACAAAGCATTACAGGACTTTTTGCAAATAGCATGTATATTTCTCTGGGAGGACACACGATGCTTTTGAAATAGCAGCAAGCAGCCTTACTGATGTCAACAGGACCCAAACTGATGGCAGGAGTTTGTGAAGTTAGCTGATTTTCAGTTCTCCAAAAAAAAAAACTTTTTGATTTGACACTGGTTGTGCAATTTGTGCAAGGACTGAAAACTGAAGGAGTGGATCAGCATGCATCACTCACTGTACTATTACTCAGACATATCTTAATATAAAAGGATAGTTGGTACCATAGTCAAGTTTAGACTGCCAGAAACAAACAGTGTCACAAACTAGGAGCCTCATTGCACACCAAAAAGTAACACTAATGTGCCCTCACTGCACTGAATCACTAAAAAGACTGCAAAAAAAGATTTTTCAGGTAGTTACACTGCACATACCCACAACAATTCAACCTCAATTTTTCTTGTGTCTCAAAACAGATTGCTGGGTCACGATGAAGCGCCACGTTTTGCTTAGTCATGTCCCAGTTACTAGATCCTAATTACTAGAAAATGGCTTTGCACCTTTGTGTTTATCAGAAGATAGACTTCTACAAATACCAGGGAATAACAAGCCTGGAAAATAAAATGCAAAATAATGAAAGTAGTAAAGATGATAAATTACATTATACCAAATATTAGTGTGACCATTTCGTAAGGATATGACTTCTTTATGGCCAAATATTTGTTTTGCCAAGTCACGATGACTTTGATCTTTGTCCACTAAATCCTAATCAGTTTGTCCTTGAGTCCATGTTAGTGTTTCTGCCTGATCTGAAGGGATTTCTTCAAGCTTTTCCTGCGGTATCACTGCTATTGCAGAGTCTAAAAGTGGTCTAAAAGTGATATGACCCTGGTGGCTTCATGCTGTACCCTGCTTTGCATGCTTTTTGTCTTCTTCTTTTTTTGCTTGTTGTCAGATAACTGGCTGCACCTGATAAGTTATAAAAGCCTGCTAGTTCAGTCTACTCTATCTCTCTGGGCAGCCTTCCACTTGTATAAAACCACTACAACTTTGGTTTGCTTGGCACTCTTACGCAACACTTCTACATGAAGTTTTAATCATCCATGTATGCCCTGTGCTACAACTTCCCCACCCCATCTTACATATTAAAAATTATTATTCAGTATTGCTAAGATTGCAAGAAATTGTCTCTTTGTAGAGCTGTCTTCTATCTTTGATCAGTGTTGGATTCAGTATACAGTGCATCACAAAAGTGAGTACACCCCTCAGATTTCTGCAGAGATTTAAGAATATCTTTTCATGGGACAACACTGACAAAATTACACTTTGACACAATGAAAAGTAGTCTGTGTGCAGCTTATATACTGTACATTTCATTGAGGGACACATGAACTCCAATATGTACTGTGAAATAATGAAGCAGAGCATGATCCCCTCCCTCCGGGAGGAAACTGGGTCGCAGAGCAGTGTATGATAATGACCCCAAACACACCTCTAAGACAACCACTGCTCCATTGAAGAGGCTGAGGGTAAAGGTGATGGACTGGCCAAGCATGTCTCCTGACCTAAACCCAATAGAACATCTTTGGGGCATCCTCAAGAAGAAGGTGGAGGAGCGCAAAGTCTCCAATATCCGCCAGTTCCGTGATGTCATCATGGAGGAGTTGGAAAAGCATTCCAGTGGCAACCTGTGAAGCTCTGGTAAACTCCATGCCCAGGACAGTTAAGGCAGTTCTGGAAAATAATGGTGGCCACACAAAATACTGACACTTCAGGAACTTTCACTAAGGGGTGTACTCACTTTTGTTGCTGCTGGTTTAGACATTAATGGCTGTATATTGAGTTATTTTGAGGGAAGAATAAATTTACACTATTACACATTGTGTCAAACTGTCATTTTGTTTGTGTTGTCCCGTGAAAAAAATATACTTAAACATCTGCAGAAATGTGAGGGTTGTACTCACTTTTGTGATACACTGTATATACATGTTTTATTATTGGGCTGTATTATTCAAGCTTGATACAGAATAAATTACATTGTACAAAAATATGACACAGCATGGTCACAACATGGGAGGATGACAGATGTCACAGGAGCACAGTTTCCAAACTTCAGGTTAAGAGCCCCTATGCACAAAAACAACAAAAACATCCATTTTCTGTCACTTATCTGGGTTTAAGCAGGGATGGTAATTCCCCCAGCCTCCATCTCCAGCTTTTCTAGGTGGACACCATGATGTTCTCAAACCACCCAAGAAACATAATCTCTGCAGTGTGTCCTGGGTCTGCTATGGGGCCTTCTCCCAACTGGACAAATCACCTTACCAAGGAGGTGCCCAGAACCTCAAACCACCTCAACTGTCTCCTTTCAGTTAAAAATACCTTTTGCCATGATATAATTGTTTAGTATTTACTATAACAGAATAAACTTATTCTGTTATTCATAATGGTTGCATTCTCATCAAATTTACACATTTTCCCCGCAGCCTGCAACAGCCTAAAAATTGCTCTTTGTATCAGTTGTTGAGATATTTGCTGTAGATGTGTCTGCTTTTTTTTTTTTTTTTTTTTAATAGAATGAAAGTAAATAGCACTTGCAGGAACAGGTTTGCTGGATTTTATTTGCAGAACATGTAGATGTGATTTCCACTGTTGTCTGTGTAAACAAGAGAAAGATCACAGACAAACACGCACATTGTATTTGCTGCTCTTGTGCTGCAAACATTTTGGTGTGCGATTCAGTGCATTTTAAACTTGAAGCAGCAACAAAGAAAGAGTCGGAGCGCGATTTACTTTAATCTGTCAAAAAAAGGTTTTAATTGCATCAGTGCTTTCATTACAAATGTTTCAGTACAAATTCTACCAGCCAGAGTACCGACAGATGACACTTGTTTTTTTCCAGTCTCGACTTTGATGTTAATTTGGCTCCTGCGCTAATCAACATTTTTCATGATTCTTCTATAATGCATGAATGAACTGCTGTTTACTACTTGTTTCCAAATTTGGCCATCTTGTTGTTTATAGGAGTCCTCATGAATCTCGGTGACTTCATGTATGCGGCAATCTTCTCGAGAGCCTGCAACGACATAATGGCAGTTGATTAAATGAGACACTAGAGTTTCAGTAATAGTCCAGGAAAACAACCCCACAGATACAAGAATACAAAGGGTGGGCTGAAGTGCGTTGATGGTATCTGGCAAACACTCGAGTCTTCTCACCTCAAAACGGTTTAAGAGCTCTTTGAGGTTCTTGAAGTTATCCAGGCATTTAGGCTCGAGGGCCCTGTGTTGATCTAACAGCTCGTACATAATGAAGTCCACAAAAGTGATCTGTTGTAAAGAAAAAAAGTTACATAAACATGCTGAAAGCAGCAGAATGAATATGAAGATCGGGTTGCACGTCTTTGAAGAGTAAAGAACACACGTGCCAAATTTCTTTCTATGACCTCCCAGCGCTACAAACTATCAAAGTTCAACTCCGCACAGAAATGCATCAGCTTGTCAAATTCTGCCCCCACTTTCAGTGCAGCTTTACAAAACTACTCCCATATGTATGGAGTGGCATACCTTGTCACCAGCAAACCACTTCCTGTTTCCAAGGAAATCTGAGAACTGCTTCAGAGTACATGGCAGAGCCTTCAGGTATTCAGGCTTCATCTCATCCTGATGAAACCAGAGAGGACACTGGCATTAATGGGGGTTTTAGGGTATTAAAAGGACATTTTTATTTATTCATTAATTCAACACTCACAAAGTTGGTGTAGCACATCCTCACAAAGCCGTTTCTGAAGTCCATCGATTGGTTCTCCATGATGTCCACTCGAACCTTTTCATCCTCAGTCTCTCCGCCTGTTATTGCAGTTTACAAGATTGAGATCATTAATGAAAAAAAAATACTGTTTTAGGAGATGCATCTACGCTATCAATTGGACATTTTTAGGCTGAGGGGTAAAAACCAAAACAAAGAAAAAAAAAATTTGTTTAAACCAAAATGTCCATGTGGTATAAAGGCTTGCTACTTACACATATTGTGCTTACGACCAATGTATCTCATGATAGCATTGCTCTGCGTTACCTTCCTGTCTCCATCCAGCAAGTAGGGTAGCTATGGTGAGAAGTTAATTACAATATTACAATGATGGCTTAAACTTGCATACTTCATAATTAAAATGTATATATTAGCCCTCTTACGTTGGGAAAGTCCAGTCCAAGTTTGTCTTTTACTGAAGTCCAGCAGGTCTTGTCGTAGTTTGGAGCTGTGGGAGAAATGTGTGACACATGAATATAACGGAATAAATTCAAATTCTGGCAGATCTTTATCTGTAGGTGAAAATGAGAAGTTACCGTCGCCACAGGAGTAGTGCTTGTCCTCATACTCTTCGCCGGTGTACTCCAGCAGGAGGCGGGCAGGCTGGGCAAGCTGCAAAAATCAGAGAGGAGTGATTTTATTTATTTATTTAAATATTAGCACTTCTGAACTGAGTTTTCATAAGAATGTGGGCAGAGGACATATTGGAATTTATTTACATAATTTCCAGATTATTTTGTTATGAACAGTCACTTTACTGTGGTACAAACAGAACAGGCTGGTGTGCGCGTGTCATAAATCCAGAGGTAATTTTACACTTGTTTATTTTGCTATTTTAGTAAATTAGGGACATTATTCCAGAAGTCTTGTGGGGTTTTTTGCAGTTTCTCTGAGCATTGCGTGTGACCTTGGGGTGAATTTGCTGGGACACCCACTCCTGGGAGGAGCATAACCTGGCTGCTACTCACCCTCTTAACTTCCATGCAAGCAGTAAGGGTGCACTTAGTTTTCACAGGACTGCAAAGGATGCTGTGAAAACTCTTCTCACATGACTGCACACGCCCAGGAGACTATAGTTTGGCTTGTTTCAAACCAGCTTCAAAAACAACATTACCCCCTTGCTACACCCACATCTAAAGCTGCAATTGGATGTTTGCTTTACCCTATTCACTGACACATTAAAGGCAAAAAAAAAAAAAAAAAAAAGACAGGAGATCATTTTGGCCTGCTTAATAATTCTCTATGATCACACCAGTAAATCATAAATCAAGGTCATTTCTGGGTTTTTTAGGCCGATTTGTTTGTATAATTTCTGTTATGTTGTTTTGTCTGCCTCCTTAACAGCGCACCTTCATAAATAAATTACTTGCAAGTTCATTGCAATTGCTTACAACTGCTTTTAGTGATGCTGAACTAGAAGTGAGCATTGTACACAGACAGTGACAGAACTCCCCTAACCTGAAATCAGCATTACAGTACCAGGTCTCCACGAGACTGCATTCACTAGTCGTGGAGACCTGATACTGTAATGCTGATGTTAAGGACTGTAGAGCAAGGACGTTCTGTCTATCTTAAAGCAAAAATAAAATTAAATCTCAGGCGTTTCACAAAGAACGAGGATGGCGTAGGACTGCTGCACTGCACACACACCTTTGCAAATATTCATAGGCAGTGGTTAGTTGTTGAAGTACTGTTTGCTAGTCAGAAAATTGAACATATTGCCGTACCCTAACCTCATACTGAAATTTTGCTCTGTGCTTTAAACAGGGCACCACTTGTGGCTACATGCTACTGTGTAGTTGCTTACATATTTGCCTAACAAAAGATGCGGGGAGGAGACACAAATCCCTTTGTGGTCGTGTCAGGGAAGGAATCTGATCCGGCAGTTTTTACACCAAACATATGGAGCTACCCGCTCTGACGACCCACTTGTGAATAAGGGAGCAGTTTAAAGTGCCATTTATAAATAATGCCAGCACATGCATGTAATGCTTTTTCATATTCTCATTGCATTCACCATTTATGATGCTTCACACAGCATCATTGCAATCCTCGACATTCAACACATGGTTGCACACTTCTATCTTTTCTGCGTCATCAGCTTTAGTTCTGGAGATATTATACAAAATATTCTACATATTTTGGTCATGGTGGAATGAAGTGACCACACAGAGACCGTTTGCAGAGAGACTCCTGTTCTGAAAATGTACAGAAACAAGTTCGCCTGTGTGATGACAGGTTGTGAGTTTAAGCTCTGGCGGCTTGTGCAGATGAGTTCTTGGTAGTTTAACCATTTAAAGCTTGAACTCTGCTTACATGATCAGCTCAAGATAACAGTTTGTGCAGGGGCACACCCGGCTTTTTGCAGTTACATAACAACTTAGCGAGCGATCAACACTTCTTCCACATACTTATGAAATAAACTAACGATCTGCGCTGAAGATTAAACGACGCCGAGGTTTGCAAACACAAAGTTGGAAATGTTAAGACTTCTAGTTTCCTGTAGACGTCCAGCAGCCGCTGAACAGCCGCGGCGCTGCACTCAATGAAACAATGAAAGCGGCTAGCTCTACTTACCCCGCGAATATCCCAGTAGGCCAGTACCATCGGCATTTTGAATCACTTTCCGAGCCCAAATGTAGGAAAAGGAGAGCGGAGATGGAGCTGCAGAGGACCGATCTGTACTGTGTATCTGTGGCGGTAGGTGAAGCGGTGTCTGCAGCCTATAAATGAGGGGACAGCCGGAGCTGGTGGGCGGGGCGAACTGTGTGGTTAAACGTCGTTGCTTTGAACCGGTTATTCGGTTCATGCATAAACAACTGCTGCATGGCATTTGAGTCTGGGAACACGTTAATCTGATGGGGGATCAGTTCTCCTTTGTTGCTCTCAGCGGGTTCTTCTTCTTTTGCAAATATGACATCTGTGCTGTACATGACTATGAAAAGACAAAACTATGCTTTATAAATCCACTCCATGTAAACTGGCATTATGCGACTGCTGTGTTATTCACACACACATACAGCTGAGTCATGGTGAGTCTGCAAGCTTGTATGGAGCCAAAGTAGTGCCACTTGATTTTGGTATTGAAACAAAAATTTGACATTGAAAGATAAAAATTGAAAATGGAAACACAGGCAATGTTTATGTTTTTAGATTACATTTTTTAAAAAAATGACAGGAAAAAGCTGCATTGTTAGATAAAATACAAAAATTAAAAAATTATAGCTTTAAATAAAGAAATATGTTTACACTGTGTTTTTTTTTTCTTTTTACTACTTTTCAGTTTCAGTTCTGTGGCACTCTTTAAGCATGTGTGGAAGGGGCTGTTATGTGAGTTGTACGGCTGATTTTCCAACCCCTACATACTATAACGCTAGTATAAAAGGTGGAATTCAGTGAGTGAATCTAATCAGCATCATCACCTTAAATATAAACCGTCTGCTACCCTTGATAGATGTAACCAGTCCAGCACAGTACATCAGTGTAAACATTATCACAATACTGCAAACTAACCAGATTATCCTGCACTAAACTCTGTGGTATTTTAATTTTGTTCTGCAAGACGCATGATTTGCATGATATATAGATTCAGTCTCTGATTTGAAAACTCTAAAATGAATTAATACATTAAACGCTAGCTTTAAATTTTAAAATTGAACTTGATGAGCGGGCGGGCCTCACCTTTGAAAATAACCCCTCATCTTTCTCTCCTTACATTTTCCTCCATCTATTAGTGTCACACTTTGATGTTTTTTCTCTCCCTGGATAACACAGCAACGCTACATTAAGTTCACGCACATTTTATGACAAACTGCGCAGAAACTGTTTGTGTGTTTGGGGATATTTGTTGAGCCATTTGAAAATAGTACTGAATGTCTTCCAGGTCGTACCAGCCAGGGTTTCACATATATGCAATCTTATAAATATGCAGCGCGGATAATTCTGTTAATAAGTGAAAATGTCCAATATGACGCTCCTTTCAAGCACCTTTGACTGAGAGGCTATTAGCAGGGAGTGGCCAGACTTTAGTAAGTTTTGCAGCTTTAGAATGCAGCACTTTGATTTTCAAAGTAGACAAATGAAAGTTTGTAAAACAAAATTTTGTCATTTACAGGATAGACAAGATCTTGACATGTGCTGCTGGAGTCATCCTTCCACCCATCCAGTGCCCTCCAGAGCCACATGCTAATGCCCGCAAACATTAATTTTTTTAAATTTTTTACTGTCTTACACAATTCAGTCTTTGTCACCGTAAAGAGAGAATACTTTGTTCGCTTAATGTTACATCTAGATAAAGTCACTTTCATCTGTAAAGCATACAGTTTCTTGCGTGCAATAGCTGCTGTTATATAAAATAGCAGAATAAGCTGTTTGGCGCTGGCAGAGAAGATGCATTTTCCTTGCAAACGTGGCACCATTTAAGGGGAAATAAACAGGCTTTCCAACAGTATAAGATTTATTGCCAAGAAGCATTGTTACAACAAACACAAATCTCCATACTTTTTGTGTAAAGTTTATATAAAGTAAAATTACTTTATTCTTGCCTGAGCATTCTCTCCATTAGCTGCCCCCGATCAAATGTCACACTTTACTTAATATCAAATATAATAAAATTCTGAATTACGTTAATTATGCCATATAATGGCATTTTTAATTTCAATTTCTTACAAATAGCTAATGATATGGGGAATGTCTCCTCTTTGCAAACCCAGCAGTGCGCTGTGGTTGTTCATGAATTTGCGCTGCTGATTTTGCCGCTGTTAGCCTCTGTTAGCAGGTGTTAGTGAAACTTTCTTTGAAGTAAAGAACATGTTTATGCATATTTTCATGTCTTAGAGCCCTGACGTCAGGACATGAGGCTTGAGGTGAGGAGGAAGAGGATGAGGTGGAAATGAGGGAGGGGAGAGAGCCGTGGTGGAGGAAAAGAAAACCATAATGAGAAAGAGAGGATGAAAATATACATGTACAAATGTTATAAATGTAAATAAATACACTTATCAAGGAATATGGGTAATACTATGTATGATATGGGTATAAATATGTGTTGGATATTAACAACAGTAGCAGCAGTTTGATAGGTACTGAACAGAGTATAAACATGAGCATTGCACAGAGTATAAACATCAAGGTGGTATTACACATGATGGAGATACTGACAGTGTAAATGTCCAGATCAGCAGTTGTTACTGTTCTAATGGCCCAAGGGCAGAAACTGTTTCTTAGTCTGGATGTGCGGGCTTTCATCGACCTGTATCGTTTGCCAGAAGACAACTGTTCAAACAGGTGACGCGCTGGGTGGGAGGGATCGTTGAGAATGGCCGTGGACCTTCTCAGGCATTTGGAACCGGTGGTCTCCTCCAGAGGGAGCAGAGGGCACAATTTGGGGCCCCTGCCCCCAGCTAAAGCCATCACTCATCCGTATTAACTATATATTGTCCATGCTTGATTATTTGTGCATTATACATCTAACACGGCCATTATCATTGCTTGCTAGTGTGCTGGATAGAAGTAAAATAAACCAGCAGACAGTGCATTCTTAAAACAGCTTAAATATAATATTTTACACAACAATGCAAATGTAAAAAGAGAAAATATTAACTAAATTAAATAGAAATTAACTGATTAGAACACTAACAGTAGGTTACCAACTATAATACCTGTGGTTTCTATACAATAGCACCACACCTTCACTAAACTAAAGACTCGTTTGACACGCCCCACATTTCTCAGCATACTGTAGTCTACAAATACGGTTAAATGAGTTTTGCTTGTATCCAGCTTGAGAGTTCATTGTTTTATTCATTTTTTAAGTATAAAATAGGATTCTTAGTTTTCTAATGCTTATGTTCAGAAAATGCTTAGGCTACTGTACTGCCCATCAAAGACATCCGTTGTATTGAGTGAATAAGACTTCACTAGAAAATTGTTTTATGTGCAGAAATATGTGTTCATCAGTCAATCACATGGCAGGTCAAGATGACCTGCTGAAGTTCAAACTGAGCAACAGAATGGGAAAGAAAAGCCATTTAAGTGAATGTGGCACAGTTGTTGGTGTTAGAGGTTAGAGAGTTAGGGCTGGGTAATTAAAGTTATTTTGAATTGTAGTTGTTTACACCACCTAACAAGTGAAAAATCCCCAGTTCAATCCCAGGAGGAGACACAAATCTCTCTTTAATGTTGTGCCATGTTGTTCCACCACATGCCAGGAAGGACATGTGGTGTAAAAATCTGCCAAATCAGACATACTGAGCTACCTGCTGTGGTGACCCCTTAAAACATACGGGAGAATCTGAAAGTAGCTTTCTTTATATAAAGTTCATTTTCACCAAGTTTTGGTCCAGTAACTACGTTTTCAGGAGCGTTCTACTATCATCATCAGAGGACAATGTTGGAACGTCGCTCTCTTCGCATGCAACCTTTCCTGTGGTAGATGAAAGCCCTCAGTAAGTTGAATGGATTCTTTTGTTAAAAATCTGAAATAGCTTAAATTTCACGTCATGTTTTGATTGTGTGGTAAACACAAAACCTTAAACTAACCTAAGGAATCTAAAAGGAACATTAATTGCATTTGCTAATGTAGCAATTGTGTTGTAAACTTGTGAATTTCACCAAAACACCTCTTTTTCTATGAAATGTTTATTTCGGATCGTAATCTCCTGCCTGTGTGCTTTGAGTATGTGTGTGTGTGTGTGTGTGCGTAGACGTGCACTGTGTGATGACGTAGGTACGTGTGTGTCTGTGGTCCGGTCACAAGGCTTTCTAATGTGGCCGGAGGAGAGTCAGGTCCAGCAGGCACATGACACACACGGCTGATGGATTTCAGTGTTCCTGTATTACAGTTGGCTGTTACTAAAAGAACCAGAGATCCAGTTCTGTCTCCTGTCTCCAGGCGTAACACACACACACACACACACGGGTTACACTAACGTGCAGTCACAGAAAATGTTTGCAAAACTTCAAATTGTGTGCATTTTCACACGACAGATGCAGATCCTAACACAAAATATAGCAATATTGTAAGGTCTTGGGCATTTCTTAGTTCTTTAATTTGGAACAGATGGAGGTTTATAATTAGTCTGAATTTTGAGCTCAACTTGCTGCTCACTTTGACCCACACTGGAAGGGAGATAAGTTGGACACGCAACACAAAGCACTCTTTGTTTCACATTTTTCACTCACTCAGTCACACTGCCACAGAGCTCCACTGATTATCAGCTGCTGACACAAGCAGTTCTCACGCCTTGTTCTTACTCAGTAATGCATATTTTATTCTTCTCAATCCGCTGAGCATTTGTTACTTTTGGAAACTTTAGTTTGTCTACATGCATTTGCTCTGCAAGGTGAAAAGAGGAAATCACTCAAACGTGAATAAGATTTATTTTTTCTTACAGACACAAACAGCATTACAGAAGTTTTTACAAACAGCACATACATTTCTCTGGGAGGACACCCGGTGCTTTTGAAAGAGCAACAAGCAGCCTTACTGATGACAACAGGACCCAAAAAAGAAATTGTATAAAAAATTATTATTTATTGATTTGGCACCGGTTGAACATATGCAAGGACTGAACACTGAAGGAGTGGATCAGCATGCATCACTCACTGTACTATTACTCAGAAATACTGTATCGTCATGTTAAAGGACAGATGGTACCATAGTTAAGTTTAGACAGCCAGTAACAATGTCACAAACTAGGAGTATAATGCAAATGAGTAGCATCACTGTACACAAAAGGTAATACTGACGTGCCCTCACTGCATTGAGCTAAAAACAAAACAAACAAACAAAAAAACAGCAAGAATATCTGAAGAATACTGAAAACAGAGATTTTTCAGCTAGTTGCACTGCGTGAGGTCCTGTGGATAATATCGACCGTATACCCACAACAATTCGACCACCGTCTCCGTTTTGACTGCGGATGTTCTTCAAAGGCTGTTGCATCGGATGTTGAACCAGTTTTGCTGCAAAAGTCATGATTTAGTAAATCGGGGCCGTAACCAGGATTTCAGAAACACAGATGCCATTTTCCCCCTTTATACATCTTTCTCCTCAGCACCAAAAAATGTATTATATTAAACAGTAAATGCTATTTTTTTATTTAGATGGTTGTTAATTCACGACTGGGTGTTTTAGCGTTTTAGTTTCTCCCGGCTCCCCACGACTTTATTTTCTACATGCAAATAAAAAGGTTGAAGGAGCAGGTTACACTCACTTTACCAAAAACCTTTAATAAAACTCTAAAAGACTCACTTTAAACACATCGAAAACACTGGCTAGACTAGCAACTACAAAATAATTTGCCGATGAACACTTCATTCAAAAGTAATATCAAAACATCTGATTTTCTAGTCCCGTAACAGACGATAATCTGCACTCTTATTCAGACCAACACGGTATTGCTTCTCTCCTGAGCAGCAAAGACTCTCCACATGGTTTTAGGTGCACATATATGAAACTGTTTAGGTGCTGCATCTTAGTCTTAGAATATATGTAGCAAACTGTGAAGCTGGTTATAAACAGATATTCATCAGTCCATTAATAAGTGTGTGGAGCTGTTCCTGAAGTCTTAGTAACTAGAATTATTTAACCAGGTTGTACAACTATAAATAAAATAAAATAATGTCTCAATTAATGCAACAATGGGCAATTTAGTGTGATTGGAAACACGTGTAACACCATTCAGTCAAAATCAGTCACCTGTTCATGAAAAAGACATGACTGCTGCGGCCCAAGCTGCTACACAAACTACACTTTGTGGATGCATAGTTTGTTTTTACTCATAACGTGAATGTGTGCAGAAAGAAATACGTGACTGAAGTAGCATTCAGGCCTTTAGAACGTGGAAAATAACCAAAGTTGGCTTTGTTTTTCTAGGAATTAGTTCTTTGTTCTTTTACAGCGTAAAACCCTAAAAAGTTCTAAGGGGGGAAAAAAGTGAGCACCAAACACTGGTGTCATCATTTCATAAGAATATCACTTCTTTATGGTCACGATAACTTTCATGTTTCACCACCAAATTCTAATCAGTTTACTACACACAAAAGTCACTGACAAATCACTAGATTTTCCAAGAGCTTGTCTTTATCCAAAGACTTTTACAGCTTGGAAAGAAATTATTACGTAATAAGGGACATAGAAAATAAAATTTAAAACAATACAAGTTGTAAAGACTGAAGTAGTTTAAAAGTGCTGTAACCTGCTTTGTTAGATTTTTTTTGTTTTGTTTACTTGTTGTCGGATAAGTGGATTCACCTGACAGGTTTAAGTTATTTCAGATTATAAAAACCTGTTTGCTCACTGTACTCTCTCTCTGGGAAGTCTTCCACATTTTTATAGTCTCTGCAACTTTAGTTTGCTTTCCGTAACACGCTTACGCAACACTCTAATGTACATTTCCCATCATCCATTATAGCCCCTGCCTTGAACACCCCGCCTTATTTTCGAGACATAGGTAAACAAACTGAATGGGCCGTTGAAAATCTTTGTTTCTGTGCGCTCCCCTCTTGTTATTAGATTAAGCCACTTTGGTAACAAGAAGCTGAGTATAAATGCTCAGACCAGTTGACCGTGGTTTGCTAAAGTTCCAAGAAAAGACTCAAAGAGCCTGATCCCAGAGTCCTTTGTGGCAGCTCCGGACCTGCATGCAGTTAGAAGCTCGTCTTTTTTGCACAGTTAGTCTGGATTGTCTTCTTTCTTTAATCAGCCGATGCTGGATCACGTGTGCTTGAATTATTAATAGATTAAAATTTGAATGTGAATATTACTCAAATCTGGTACAAGAAGATATTACATTGTGCATACATGTAAATATGATACAATATGGTTACAAGCCATTAAAAAAAATCCAAATAAAGAACAAGAGACGTTATGATTTTCTAATTACTGTGACAAATTAAAGAAAGAGGGACTCGAAAAACTAAAAGAAGCAAACACCTCGGGTACACAGACTGTAAATTTTCTCTCATATTGGTCACAATATCCCATAATGCAGTTTTTCTCTTTTTACATGATGTGATTTGAGTATATGCAAATCTGTGCAATGTCCTGATGTGAAAATGAGGAATGTTGTGAGAATTTTGCTTGTGCTGTGCAGCATGATTACTTCTCTGCCTGCACAGCTCCCATACAAAGGCTTTCCTCCTCTCGGATGGTCTCCAGTTCATCTGTGTGAATGGCCTGTGTGATTAAATTCAGCTCCTCACACATGGTCTCATACCGGTACGCCACGCGGATGTCAGGAACGTTGGTTCGCCTGATGTCGTTGCCCTCTTGTCCCTCCTTACTGTAGTTTGGGCCCAGCCAGTAGCTCTTCACCTGATTAAAGAAAATGAAAAAAAAAAAGGTTCCTTTTAAACTATCTACAGAACAATACACAGGAGAGGCGAGGGTTCTATAACTATAAAACCACAGGATTTCTAATGTGCAGTAAAAATATTGATACCTTTTGAGAAAATCCGCTCATCAGTACACTGTTTCTAGCAAGCTCACACATGTCACAGGAGCTCAGTTTCCATACTTGAGCAGCAATGCTGTACTCTTCCATCAACGGCTCCTATGCAAAAAAACCCCAACTCACAATTAAAAAAATCCAGTGCCTATTGAAGGATTTTCATACTATACTTTTGGCGAAATGTCGAGCATTTCGCTTTTAGAGTCGCGGTAAAAACCTTAAAACCACCAAACGATTTTACAGTGACTATAAGACATAGTGAAGGTTATTAAATGTTTGGCTGACCTTGGTAAAGTGAAACTGCAGAGGGTCATCTGTAGACAGAGACACCATGAGGCCTCTGGACAGGTACTCTGGCAGAGGGTTACGATGATAGCTGAGGAACAGGCTGTTATTGCTGAGAGGAGACATGGCGATGCCTACCTGGGCCAAATAGTACAGATACTGCAACACAGGAGCCTGAAGAGAAAACATGGCACCATGTTGAGTCTGTAACAATCAATGCATGAGAAACACAGCAATACAGCAGGTCTAGTTTTCCAAGATCTTGTTAAAAAAGAAAGAAAGAAACATAATACATAAAATGTTCTAATAATGCTAATATATATGAGCTGAGGTCCTGGAAAGATAACGTCTCCTATATATGAAGTAAACAGCTGTTGTGATATTGAGGTCACACCTTCCTGAGCAGCAGCCCATGGGAGATATTCTCTGACAGCATGAAACCAGATACCAGGTGATGGATCGGCCCCGCCTCGCCACAGTGAGGGCGTAGGACAAGTGTGTGGAACCCCCGCTGCCTGGAACAATAAAAACATACAATAGTGGGAGGTGAGTTCAGCTGTGTTTGAGCTCAGCAAGGTATACTCTGCATAAATGAACACTCATTGCTGTTTCCCAGTGACTCATGTACAAAGAAGATGACAGATAAAAGCACAGGACAAACCTCAGAGTGTACTTTCTGCTCTAAAACCTTAAACACTGTCATAATACAGAAACTGCATTTGTTATGAAGGTTTTTGCATTATAATTTACACATAAAGGACCGATTTATTTGTCTTACTACTGCTGGAAGTATGGTTTACGTACCTGCGCAGGTGATTCAGCACAGTCATGTTTGCATACATATAGTAGAGGTAGTAGGAGTACGGCGGGTTGTCCTCCTCTGTCCAGTTGACTGGCAGCGGACTGTCCAGGTTGAAGATATGTTGCTCCGGTTTTGATTCGTCATCCACACTGTCGAACCCCACAACCTGTGCGAGGGACGAAGAGCAGATCAGTGAAACCCCCCCCACCCCAAAAAGTGACTGCAGGAAACATGAATGACCACAAGCTTAGATGTCATACGTGCTGAAGGAAAAGGTGCAGCTCTGGGTGGCTGCTGGGGTTGACTGTAACCTCAAACAGAGGCATGAAGATATTCTCCAGCATTTCTTGGAAGTTGCACAGTTGTTTCTTTGTGTGGTAAACGTCACTTTGAAGAAAGACGGAAAGCAAATCAAGAAAGCCCGCGGGGAGATCATTAAGGGATGTGTTGAAGAAATAATGCGTATCAAGTCTATTTTTTACTCATGTATGCAACAGATATTTACAGAATGATTATTCATTACATTGATGGTCTTACATCATTGGTTTATTCATTCATATTCATTGGTTCATAACTCAGAGTACTAAAAATGTATTTAAAAATCTAAATAGCAGTGTCTCTTTTCAGACATCATCCAGTTATTTAAAAAAATCCAGCACTATTTTGCATCCACAGTAGTTCTGCAGTAAAATGTATAATATTTTGTTAATGGAGAATATGTACAATGTGTTGACTTAATTTGATAACTTGGTTAGTTTGCTCCTCTCTTCAAACTCACAAGAGTCGTGGCATTTGGACAAGCCAGCGCACGTTGTCGGAGTAGACCTGATGTTTGACTGCCCATTTGGCCAGCTTGTCCCACTCGTTTCTGGAGCGGCCGTAGATTGACAGCCTGAGCTCCACGTTCTGGTACTTGCTCTCCTCCAAGTCGGCCATCACCTCCTGAAAAGCAGAGACACAAAAAGCCAGCCAGAGGGCGCCAAAGCTCAAAGAGTCACTCTGCAGATCCCAGAAGCAACTGCACTGAACGATACAAGCGAGTGCAAGTTCTAGTGTTTGTGCATTCGGTGAGCACCTTAATAATGTGGCCAAAGTATTTCCCCTCAATGTAGTTGTCCGTTTTGATGAAGATCTCTCTCAGGATGGACTCACCAATGGGATTGTATTTGGCATTGAATTTGTCGAATCGATGGAAAGTGTTACGATCCTGTAACAAAAAGGTGAAATACTGAGTCACAATCTCTGACCAGGCAGCACCTCTGAAGAGCTTCTTTTTTTTTTTTAAATCTCCTTCACAGGCAGTACTCACTGCATGCATGTCCAGTGTGTCAACACTCAGGTCAAAGGCTGTAAGGTTCATGCTCTCGAACACCTCCATGAGCGTCTGACCCTTGCCTCTTTCCATGTGTACAATGTCTTTGGGATACTTCTTCATGGCTCTTTTGATAAAACGTAGAAGGTGCTTCTGATTCATGCAAGAGGAAGCATGAATGTGTGTGTCGACCTGTAGAACAATTCAGACAAACGGGGAAAATGAACTCTGTAGGATCCTGTAGTCCGCTTCTGGATTTAAGAAAATACGCATGATTGAGTGGAACAGAAAAAGCTCTCAAGTTCACCTTACGGATATTATAAAAGTCTCTGTGTGGGACTTTCTTCTGTGCTGCCAGCTCTTTCATCTCATTGAGCAGGATGTGCATCTGGAATTTGGAGCTGAGATACTGCAGACGTCTGTAGCAGAAGGACTTTCTGTTTCAAAGGCAAACACAAGACAAATAGTGGGCGCTTTCTGTGATAGCCTGAATCTATACTGTTTATACAAAACACTTCAGACTATAAGGTTCAATGAATGATTTATTAAAAAATGGGGGAAACCTACACTGGCCCGTTGATAATGAGGGCCATCATGACGTTCATATCAGCGATGTACTCCTGCAGGTCTGGATACGGCAGGTCCAGCTCTGTGCTCCTGCAGACGACATAACATCTAAAACACTCTCATTGCTGCCAGCGAAAAATGTGCGAACTCGGTCTAAAAACAGACACGAATCCTGTCACACTGAGGACGAAGCATGTGTGCGTAAAGTAAGTGATTCATGACAAATATCTCACTTGTCCATAATGCTTCTCGTCGTGTACACATGCATGACACCATCCACCATCTTACAGCCGTAACCCATATCAGGGGGCATGCCGGCGGGGTCCAGGTTCTCAT
The DNA here is from genome assembly GCA_034780415.1 of Cichlasoma orientale. Lineage (NCBI taxonomy): Eukaryota > Metazoa > Chordata > Actinopteri > Cichliformes > Cichlidae > Cichlasoma > Cichlasoma orientale. Next base: position 41,104 of record JAVDPK010002053.1, read on the forward strand.
AGGGGTGTGTTTCAGAAACAGGCGGGTGCACGGTGGCATCTAAGAGGAGACAGAATGCCGCAGCGTGTCACGACTTCGATCAAGGTGGGCAAGCATGCGCAGCTATGGTCTGACTTTAACTGCCCACATGCTGTGACAGCCTGTTCTCGGGTGTGCAGCAGATGGATCGTGATATCTGTGGGTGTCCCTGGTTATGTTTTAATGTGAGAGGATTGCACAGATCACCAATTATCTCTGAGTAGGAGTAGCTTGAATAGAGTACTCAGGAACAGAGGTGCAAATAACCATTAGTATTTATTATTATCCTGGTAGATTATTTTTTTCCACTGTGAAAGAAGGAAGTACAACACCTGCATTACAGCTGACATTGCATCAGTCTGCTAATCTATCTCACTTTGCATTCGTGAATAAGCTCTCAGGATATCTGAACTCCCGTCTTGGGGCAGCCTCTCCCCCAACCCAGCGCTCAGTACCATTTCCTTTAAGAGAACCATGGCCTCAGATTGGGAGGTGCTGACCCTCACTCAGCTGCAAACCATTCTGGTGCATGCTGAAGGTCTTGCTCCGATGAAGCCGACAGAACCACATCAAAAAAGTAGGATGCTAGTCTCAGTTTCCCAAAGCAGACACCCTCCTCACCCCAGCTATGGGATCAGAGACAAGGGGTGAACCTGGCAGAGTCCAACACACACTAAAAACGTGCCTGACTTTGTGCCAAGGACACAGACACAGCTCTCACTCTGGTTATAAAAGGACCTAATGGCCTGTAACAACAGACCCAGAACCCCATATTCCCACAGGGCGCCTGTGGGGTATGCTACATAAATATTGTTTTAACTGATTTAGAGTGCAGTATACAATGATACTAGAGTAACTGTGTAGGTGAGGACATTTATACCTGCAGTGACTGTGGTTTCTGGGATCTCCTCCTCATAGATCTCTAAGTCCAGGGGCCTCTCACTCAGCTCCTGCAGGTAACGAGCAGTGGTTCTGCAGAAGCTCTGCAGCGATAGACCCATGTACTTTTCTCTAATGAACAGAGCCTTCACCACACATTTGGCAGCATCCAGCAGATCTGTAAATGGAACCTTGATAAAGGACAGAAAAAAACAGATGCCTGTGAGAAAAAAAAACATACACAGTCTGTGCTTCTCCTAAATAATACTCTTCCTGCAGTGACCACTCTGACTTACCCCACATTTCTCCTCTCCAGAAATAGTGACTCTCTGGTACTCCCTCTCTGGGACTGGTTCTCTCTCCTGCAGGTCAGGAATTTGGCTCTGCTCCTTCATGTATCTAACGATAGATCAATAAACATACAAACTCATCATTCTGGCAGATTGGGATGAGCACTGAGTGGTTAATGTTGCCTTTGCGATAATTTGATCACTGTTGACTGACTCAAGATCTGTGGCACTGTCAGTCTTCATGAACTCCTGTTTGGCTCGCAGAAGGATGTCTGGTTCAAACCTAAAAACACAAAGTTCAGTTTGGGACCATCAGTGCAAAGTCTGACCGCAAAGTCACACGTTCCTCCATACGTGCTCCAACCTCTTTTCCCTCTCACACTTACTTGATGTCCTGGCTGATCTGTCGTTCAAGGCGATGACGTTTCTCCTCCAGCTGTTCAATGGGGCTGTCCTCTGGAAACTCATAGGGGGCGCTCCGCATCTCACTCTCTGCCAGGCTGCGAGAGAACAGCTCCTTCAAATAGAGGCGTACAGTAATGAAAGCCACGACACAAATTTGAATTTATAGGTTATTAAGCACAGCGGCTGAACACTGACTTCGGCAATCTCCTTGTATTTCCCATCCATGGAAGTACGTAGGTCAATGGATTGTTTCAAGGCCACAGGGATCCCGGGCAGGGAATGCTGGGAAGTGAGGAGGTGACGGGTACCACGGAGCTCAACTGGAAATAAATAGAAGAAAGCACTGAGCAGTTTCTCTTCTGTCTTCTCTTCTCACGATCCTTGTTTTGAGACTTAATTGAGAACAATTATGAAGAGATGAAACAACACATCATTTCTTCTACAAATCAAAGTTTCTGAGACAAATATGTGTGAGGAGGAGCTCGTGGTGGCTAATGTTTGCTGTTTATCTTAATATCATGGCTCTGCCTGTGCTGCTGCACTGCTACATTTTTAATAACCTGTAGGAAACAATTTAGCATTTTTCACAGCCGAGCATGTTTGATAATAGTAATTTGGTTCAATTTGGTTTAAAGATTTATTGTCACAGACTAAGAAGCTTGTTTACGTTTTTCTAAACTCATTAAATATGTCCGCACAGTTATCAACTTATGATTGTTTCAGTGGCTTTCATGTTCCTTTAATAAGCTTTTGGGTATGAGGTAATGCACTATTAAAAACTGAAAACAGAGCATCCCAGTCACCAGATCAGTTGAATGGGGAGCTCCACTGCTAAAACTTCTAAACTCACTCAACAAATGTGTTGATTCAGTGTAGTTTACTCTGAACATGGCACGTTACAAAGTTACAAACACGAGATCATTTTTATTTCTGGATTACATTCCTGCAATGTGTAACAATCTGCAGAAACTTGCTGTTCCTCTTCACACAGCAGTGGAGGTCTGAACTCGGTGGCTGTTTGTGCCTTCAGACACAATGAGCCATTCAGGTGGAGAGCCCATCAGCACATACACCGGCTAATGCAAGCCATTGTTGCCATCGCAAGACTAGAGTTTTATACAAACCCAGTTGTCATGGGAAGCTGAAGAGGGGAAAATAAAGGAGGCTGGTTCTTGACATTCAGAGACTTTGGACAAGAGGGGTGTGAGTGGAAACTCTTTTCTATAGCACACAAGAAAACAGAGCTAGTGCCTTCACTGCTGTGGGGGGGGGGGGGGGGGGGGGGGGGGGGGGGGGGGGGGGGGGGGGGGGGGGGG
>JAVDPK010002053.1:51136-83879 GCA_034780415.1 Cichlasoma orientale
TTCTTTCTTTCTTTCTTTCTTTCTTTCTTTCTTTCTTTCTTTCTTTCTTTCTTTCTTTCTTTCTTTCTTTCTTTTTCCAAGGCACTCAAATTCCAAACTGCTTTCAAGAGAAACAATGATTTCTTCAGACCAGGCTCCCTCTGATGGCCGAACACAGTCACACACAGATCAGTCAAAGCCCTGGAAAGCGTTATTCCACTAAAGCTACTGTAGCAGTTTTTTAAAGCAATCCCAACAGTTCAAAATTTTCTGGATTATTTCAGAATCCAGGAAATATTCTTGCTTTCCATATTAAAGCTTTTACTTCAGCACAGACAAAAAAAAGTGATTAAACAGTCTACCTATTGACTAATCACTGCAGAAGGAATACTTATAACACACCAAAATTTGTATTTGTATTAGCTTAAGCCACTGGAAAAAGATGACCTGTTTTAGCCACTAGATATTATGTTTGATATATCTAAGAATATATGTGTAGCAGCAGGCACTGTACCTTTCAAACAAACCAGCACTCCACAAATCAATGTGGCTGCAAACAGCAGCTGCCATCAGGTAACTGCAGTATATCTCGTGCAGTACCACACTGTTAAGCATGAGCAAATATGCCTCCATCAATCATTAAGGAGTGAGCAATTACAGCTACAGATTAGGTCTTGGGTCATTACTGTAGTCGTTAGCATTTGTGGGCATGCAACGATGACAAGGTGTGACACATCCAAAGGAGGTGTGAACAAGATGTGAGTGAAGTGCAATGTGTTCAAAGGTCCACGACTGTGTGAACGACCAATTTGAATTTGGTGATACTTTGAATTGTATTTGGTCTTGAATGTTTTATGTTGTTCTGCTTTTCCAAAGCGGTAGAACATCAATTCTAACCCTGACCCTTCACTACACGCATCTGACAGCTGTTGTATTTGAGATAAAGATAACTAATCAATTATGGCAAATCTGTGAAGAAATGTTCACTGCTACATGCCGTTCGCACTGTTTTAAGTGGTTCAACAAGTGGAATACAGCACACAGCGTGGACTAGCCAAACTGGTGAGTGGGTGTCAGTCTAATATCGGCACTGATTCTTTCACAGCCAGAGAAGTGATTCACCTACTGCTTCTCTCTCTGCTGAGGTTCACTCCACAAACCCTGCACATTATTGCAGACTTTTACAGCACAGCATATGTTACGCCACAGCCTTTCTGCCTGATGGACATGGCACAGTGTATTATGGGTATAAGGGGGTCTACAACCCTTGAAGAAATTTCATTTAGTTCTGTTTTTTTTCTTCACTCTGCTGGATTTAATAAGCTAAAAGCTCCTCCAGCATGGGGAACATGAGTTTAAACAGCCATTCAGCAGAGTAGCGAACGAACCCACAGTCTTTAATTTATGATCTCTTATAAGCAGCTGCAGCATGATTAAAAACCTTAGCAATTACTCAAATATACCATCTAATACAGTCACACACTCATTTATCTGCAACGTGTTTTTTATTTTTATTTTATTTTACTCCATATTAAACTATTTACACAGACTGTAGTGTGCTGTAGTGGCGTGAAGTAGAGGAGCGTCCTCTTGAAAAAAACAAACAAAACGAGTCACTCAAATGCCATCTTTGCTTACTCAGAAGGTTCCCTGGATGCTTTAGCAACATAAACTGTGATGTTATCTCAATGTGCCTCTGCAGAGACTCTCTAAATCAAACCCTGGAGGCTTCAGAACTGAATCTGCATTGGCAGAGACAGTGTGCGCTTCCTGTCTCTGCCAATGCTGCCTGTCTTCAATGATTTCTCCCAACGAGAGAGCAATTTTGGAGCTGTAAATGAGGATAATTACAGAGAGCATTCTGATTGGAGGGAGGCTGATGAATCCCTCAGACCTCCTTGCTGTTGCTTTTATTGTCAGGGTTAGAAATCAATCCCGTAACAACCTCGTCGTAACGTCATGGCATGCCGCTGTTTATCCCCAGCGGTGACATGACCTATGTGAAGGAGCCTTTTTAAAGACGCAGTATATTTTTTAAGGATATGTTGTGCATGCATTGTGTAATTACAGTCTTTTAAATGGATTACAGCAGGAAAAGACTATATTACTTCCTTCAAATGAAATAACATCAAGACTCAGGTCTCGTCTATTAAAAAAAAAAAGTGCAGTTATCTATCGCTCAATTCATTTCTTTGAATCGAGAACCTGCATTGGGGTGAAATAATTTTGCAACATTTGCATATTTTTCTTCCCCAGTGAAAAACAGGCAACCATCAAAGACTGAATATGGTTCTAAATTACTTTCTTTTTAAGCAACTCATATGATGTTTCCGAATATCACCATTTGCATGACATTACTGTGAACTGAATGAACACGTTTTGCATTTCAGAGTAGAGTAATGAACAGAAATGGCTGCTATTTCATCTTTTGGTCATTGCATGCTCTTTGTAGTTTTCAATGAAAGCCTGACCGGCATGTGCATACATCAGAGGGGAGGCTAATCCTCTCATTCAGTGAGGGATCAAATCCTGAGGTACCAACCTACATGTTCTCTGTAGGCTACATACTGCCATCGGGCTGAGCGAAAAACATTATTGTTGCATTTTTCTAAGCGACTTATTCCATTTCTCAAAGGAGAACCCTTATTATACATGCTGTGCAAGACCTAAAAATATTTTTAGGTTTTGCTTGCATTTTTTTTTTCACTGCTTGCAACATGTATGCGACAATTCAAAAGACTTCTAACTTGTCAAACAGCCTGACATCCTTAAGGCTAAAACGCAACAGGCAAAACACGAGTTTTCACCTGACAACAACAAGTTATGCAACATCGAATTTGCTCCATACAGCAGTAGCTGGTCATACTGTAAATCTACTTTGGACAATCCAGCTGATGCATGTTGTGTCATTTCTGAAACTAAGCTGGAAAATAAGGGATGAAGGGGAAAACTAGAAGCCAGAATGCTGACATTAAACTGCAGGATATGAATGTCAAAATCCTGCACAGAGCATCCAAAGCATCCTCTGCTGTACCTCCCTAATCAACAGGTTTGCATTTCCCCAACTACTTACACAGAAAAAAGTCATCATCAAAGACTCTTTCATGAGTGTTTTCTAATCTTCTAAAAAATATTTTATAAAATAAAAAAAATCTCATTTCACCTAAAGATGCATATTCCAGGGCTAAACCTCCTCAGGTTCAGATCATATGAGATCTCTCCTTCTGTTACAGGATCAGGATGCTCAAACCGTCCTTCCTTTGCAACCCCAGTCTCCCACCACTCACCTGTGCTGGCTGTGTATTGCAGGCTTCCCCGCTTCCTAAAAGGGGACAAGGGCTTGTTTTTGGCCCCTGTGCCCCCGGCTGAGTTCCCGGAGGGCAGGTTGGAGGACATGTCTTGTGGTTCGGCTTGGCTCAAATTGGGCAGAGAAGAGCTCAGTGAGTCAGAGCTGCGGAGGACGGAGCGTCGAAAAGATACACAGTGAGAGAGGAGGAGAAGAAGGAGGCGAAGAGAGAAGACAGAGGACGGACAAGAGAGGAGGGATGCAGCACAGATGCTGGGAGTTTGAGGGAGTCGGTGCCAGTCAGCGTAACTGTGTGTGTCCGTGTGTGTGTGTCTGTGTGTGTGGATGTGAGCAGGGATTTCCAGACGGGTTGGTCCAGCGTGGGGCTGCGGAGCATCCCTCTGCATCGAAACAGTCCCCGCCCCCTCTGACAGAAAGACTCCCGTGCCTGAGCTGCAGCGCTGATGGAGAATGGGGGGCGTGATGAGAGAGGCTCGGCTCCCACCCCCATGCGCAAACACGCATTTGCATGCACACCGAGTACAATAACGCACAGCAGCAGCAGCAGTGTGCGGTCGTGCTGTTGCTATAGCAACCACAAATCTAAAAGTGGGCAAGCGAATGAGGAGAAAAGTTGTAGCTGCGGCAAAACTGAAACAGTCAAAGTAAAACAGGTGCAAGAAAAATGTGTCTAAGCGTTAGACTTATGCGATAATAGTCCCACGTGACCAAATTACTGTGGCCAGTGACCAAAAGAATTCACAAAAATGTTATTATTAAGATAAATGAGTTTTTGTTTTGTTTTTTTACTTTTTTCGTTCCTTTTTTTTTTTTTTTTTTGCAGGGGGGATTTTGAATGACACTTAAAATACAAGTGCGGGTAAGAGGAGAGCATCTGTTCGTCAACTGCGGATTCAACACAGCATGACTGTTAAGTGAAAGAACAAATGAGGACGTTTGTCTTTGCTGTGAAACAATTTTAAGTGGTTGAATGGGGGAGGCGAAATATTATTAATACTTAGCAAAACAGTCAAGTTAAGATATGATGTAAAAACTCTAAACCTTGATGTCATGTTCATAGCGGTCCACTCAGCACCTGGAGTAACATTTTTAATTGTTCCCATTACCTGAAGCCCGGTGTGAGGTCAATTTACTATCACATGAGATAAACAAAGTATAAAATCGTCATAAGCTGAGAAGCTGGAGCCAGAAGAACATTTGGTGTATGAAAATGTATCACACATTTATTTTTATCACTCGAAATATTGAAACTTTCATCTCTTATAAGCCAACGAGGCAGCGTGATTAGAGACAGCAGTAACAAAGCACCCTGCGGTGGGGTGAATTATTTTCTTGGAAAACAACTTGCTGGGTTGTTAAAGAGACGCTTAAAAGAAGCACATTCACTGAACACATTAGGTGCATTATACTAATAAATACATGGGAGGAATGTTGTACTGTACAATTAAGGAACCCAGATGTTATTAAGAGGGATTTAAATGACAGACAACTAATAAAAATCACAATAATGTTCATATCTCTGCAGGAATGGTGGGATTGAACATAAAAATGTTTTTTCTGAACAGTCTACAGTCTGTGCAGCCCTTTGATCAGGTGCATTTCTGTCTAAAACACGTGGAAAACAGTGACAACTGACTCCTCCTATAGGTTCATGCTATGTGTATGTAAACTATACTGTAAACTATGCAATGAGAAAGATGAAGACCTTGGCTGTAACAAGTTTATCTTAAAATTTTTAATCTGGCACAAATCTTAATTTTCCCTTTTTTTAATGTTACTACAAGAGAATTAAATTTTAATTTTCTGTAACAAAATTATATTTCCAAATCTTCACTTGTAGGCGTGTAAAATTAGATCTGGATGCACACTCATGGTTTCATGAGGAGGGCGCACTCTGGAGTCAGCGCCCTCCTGTGGCGTAAGTAATGAAACTGGCTGAAGCCCCAGAACAAATAGCAGCCTGTAGTTACTACAGAAACTCATCCTGCCCCTTTTAAAATAGCCCCTTTTTTTTCTTACAGACTGAACTCACAGAATAATGCATTTCTTACAGATAAATCTGCACACTTTGCCTTTTCATATTTAAATAATTGCATCAAAATAGCAACAAAAAAAAGTAGAAATAAGACGTGAAAAATCACAGTGAAAAATTATTTATTATTTTGCAGAATCAAATTTAATCGCAGCAATCACTTTCTACTGGCTTTGCACATCTGGACAGTCTTTTAGCTGGATTTAAAGCAGGGCTCAAACAAGACATTTAAGGGCATTTACCTTCACATCCTTAAGCCACTTTGTCCATTTGATGGTGTATTTAGGACCTTCCTGCTCCCATTCAGTTTTCTTATAGAGAGCCCAAGAAGCTTTCCTCAAACATTTTGTTGTTCTTGTCAGCATCAGCTCTTTTTTCATTAGTTTTTTCCTCTTGAAAAAGCAGCCCACAACAGACTGCTGCCAGCACCATGTATCACAGGATGATAGTATGTTGTATTGCCAAACATAGAGTTGCCACCTTACCAATGCCAAACAGCTTATTTTGCTTTTGATTCTCGTTTGGTGTTATTTATTGGATTGGATGATTGAAGTATGAAGATAAGACATATTAAAAAATGAACAATGTATTTATTTAAAAAGCAGGGGCCTCAGTAGCATGTGGACGAACCATACACAGCCACAACAGCCTGGCACCTCCTCCTAGTCACCAGCTTGGTCACACACTGCTTTATGATGGTATCTCATTCTTCAACATGCATTTGGCTCAAGTCAGCCAGTGTGGTTGTGTTGGTCACTCTGGCACACCAAGCTGATCCCACAAGTGATCAATGAGGCTGAGGTCATGACTGCAAGCAGGCCATCCTCTCCACTCTCAAATTCTGGAGGTAGTCTCTGATAAACCCCGCTCTGTGGGGGCGAGTGTTGTCATCTCGGAGGATCGAGTTTGGTACCAGGCTGTGGAGATATGGGATTGCCACATGGCTGCAGAATCTCACCTTGATATCTGTCTGCACTGAGATTGCCTCCACTGATGACAAGCCTGATTGTCAGCACCTGAGGTATCAGAAGCTAAAAAAAAAAAAAAAGCAGAATAAGCTGTTTGGCTCTGGCAGAGAAGAGTTGGCAAGTTCTTCATGGGTGCAACCCACATAATACTCAGCTCTGCTGCTAAAGAAATAATCAACCAAACACAAGTTTCCTCACTTTCTGTGCTAAGCTTATATTCACAGAACAAAAATATTCTGGGAGGTCTTCAATGATACGTGATCCACGAGTTACTGAGAAGTTCAAAACAAGTGTTAAAATGAAAAGAATGATTAGTGAGCACGAGAAGATTAATTCTAGCAGGGCACCAAATAGAGATGAAAAGAGACATCAAAGGTGATTTTCTATGACAGCACATCTTCCTCGAGGATGAAGATGATGTGCAGGTGAACAGACTGGGGGCTCTCAGTTTTGTGCAGCTGTCTGAGGGACGACAGCAGACATGTGTGGCTGCATCAGCCAGTGACAGGGAGGCGTTTATGTATGCATGGGGACTCTGATGTACTGTATCCATGAATATATTCACTCTTGTGCAGGCTGTCTTCTTTTTGTGCTCAAAAGTTAATCTGTCTGTTAATCCCTAATCATGCACTGATCTTGGCCTCCTTCCTTACGGCAAAGGCACACCTATACAGCCATGAGTACAAGCAGAGAATCTGGATTATAGTCTTTTTACTGTCACAGCTTGGCTCAGTATCCCAGCATGCTCCCCGCATGGGTCGCTAATGCATCGAATGGCATGAACACAGACACACACTGGAACTTTACAATAAACTTTTTCTTCTGTTTTTTTTTCCCTCAGAAATTTTGTAGAAATGCAAACAAAATCTACACAAACAAGACAAAACTATAAATGTCTCTATATAGGGAGTAAAATGTAAACATGAGGGAAATTAGTTTTAAGTTGTGTAAGGATTACAAGGATTTTACTATGCAAACTATTATGTGTGTAATAAACAGTATATTTAGAAAAATTAATTAAAACATTTGATAATTTAAGTCATTATTTGTATTTCTGCATCGATAACGGTAGCTGCACAATTCTCTACTAATGATGAGTGCTGATGCTGTATTACAGTGCTACGGTGCGGTGTCACCAAGGCTCCCGGTGCGTCATCAGTAGGAGTTCACGTATTTATTTTGCGGGCTCGTGAGAAAGCTTGTAGACTCAACCACATGAGCTCATCAGTGGGTGGCACCTCCTGTAAGGGATCCTAGAGGAGAGTAAAGACAATTCATCACAAATGACATGCTCGTGTGTTCCCATCAGGGGAATGATCCGATTTCTCCGAGGTTTTAGGAGCACATAAACAATTTCTCAGAGGTCTTTGATCCTGTTAATTATCTGCTTATTTGCACAGTTTGTTTGTGTTTGGGGCTCTGCGGTCCAAAGCTTCGGATTTATGAAGTGGAATCAGCATTTTCTCGTGTATGAATCAAAACGGGATGAGTAAATATAAAAAATAAATTAGATTTACAATTATGATGTTGTTGGCAAAGGTTCGGTAAGCCTCCAAAAAGCTGCACTTCATTTCCTCCTTTCTGGACTGTGATGTAACATAGTATGCTCTTGCTCTCAGGTTGATCTGAGGATCTGTGAGTAATCTCATCAACAGATCAGAGATGCAGGGACTGAGCACAAAGCAGGGCTACACCTTCTACTGCTTAATGGGATTGGCCGTCATCACTAGATGTGCCACAGTGATTAGCCTCCTTGGAAGCAGTCATGGATTTAAATCTCAAGCACCCAACTCCAGGCAATAAGGAGCACAATAATAGTATAGCTTTTCAGGACAGAAGTGGGTGCTGACATGAGTGCTGCTTTTGATGCGCTGATGATGAGGATACAGTGTGGGTGACTAATCAGCAAAACAACAATATAGAGCTTTTTGTTTCTTATTTGATGCTTAAATTTCACTCTGACAATATTGTCGCTCAAAACAGGACGCAAGCGTTTTCTGAGTGTAGCAGGAAGTGTGCGCGAAGATTTTGCTTTCACCGTCCTACAAAAAAACATCTGCCTCCTCTGCAGGATCACCATCACTCTCAGGTCACACTTTTCCAGATTCTGTCAATCCTTTAGCTGAGCCTCTTTGACCCTGACGTCACTAAACTGGATCTTGCACTGGGTGGCTGGCGAAAGAACAGACTCAAGGTCCACTGAATTTACAAGAAACCCACACAAAAGCTGTAAATATATAAAAACACTGTGCAAAGTTTACACAAGAAACCTATTTACTCACATCTAATGAAAAAGCTTTAGGCAGTGATGCAGATGTTGGTTCAGTCCAGCAGCGGCTGGGTGTTGGACAGATACTGGACTCCACAGCAAACAAACACACCTGTAATTGTTTAGTTTGGCAGCTTTGTGGTGTTTTACCACAATCGCACACTAAACAAGCGCAACAACATCAGTTATTCTAATTATTGCAAATGACAACAGATATTTCTGTGTCAACATGCTTCAGAGCTTACATAACACTTTGGCATCACTACACCTGAGCTATGTCAGTTTAAGCAGCAAGGTGTCGGAGAAAACGGATCCTGGGTCGGCCTCAATCAAACTGGGCTTACCTGTAAAACACAATATTATTTGGCAGTAAATAATATAATTTTATATGAGCTGGTGTATGAAGTTGGTCCTGTGATGACGTTCACGCAGGTTTTGGTTGTAATCATTGAATATAAATTGATATATGAATGCAAACATTTTTGAGCATTCAGATTTTTTGTTATATTTTCTAAAATAAAATATGTGGCTTGTAATTGTTGAGAATATCTTTCTATTACATGAATATATTATTTAGGGCAAATATGCATAAAGATCACTCGACTCTAATAATTTCTCTTTATGTCAAACTGTTGTGTGAAGTTGCTTTGTCCAAAAAATTGTGCAGTGACTGTAGCATGTTTGTGCAGCATGTTGCAGGCATACATGTAAATGACATACATCATAAGGCTTATATGCAACACATTAATATACATAAATGACAACCGTTTTGATTTTACTTGTTTATTAAATGCATCATTTTAAAAGTACAAATAAATGAATTTTCACTCATTTGCGTGTAATTGTTTTCAATGAAATGTTACAGGTTGGATGTGGAACATGAGCAGCTTTTCCCTTTTCCCGAGATAATATCTACATTGTTGCTGTTAACATTTATCTGTGTATGAAAATAAAGAAATCTGCCAAATCTGCCAAAAGAAAAGATGTTTGCAGCCGTTGGTAATTGTAACAACCATTCTGTAACAGGGAAAAATGTATCTGGTTTTCTCCAAAGCTGCATATCTTTTTTTTTTTTTTAATTAATCGTAAATATGTCACAAATTTTACACCCTATTTCATGAGGTGAAAAAGTTGCAGAAAACTAGCAAATAAAAGACCAAATATTTTGTGAATCATGTGGAGCTTTTGGATGTTCGACTGTGCCTTCGAGGCACTGACAGGGAGCTACTGTAGTTGTCCTCGTAGAGAAGATGACCTGGGCTTTATCTTCAAAGAGCCTTTCAAAAAGCCTCAGTACAGTGAGTGGGTAATACACAATAGGTGAACATTATGCCTTTTTTTTCCTTTCAATAATTTATGCTTCCATACACAATAGATCTGCCATTGGCTTTACAAGCCTTACTGTACCAAATTGCTTAGACGTTTTGCCCGAAGACTTTCAGTTTTCATAGAGAAATAATATGAGCAGATTACAAGCTCACATGCAGCTGAAGTTGATGCTGAGTTCAATATTTAACACATGTAACACATCAAAATAAATCCTATCTCTTTAAGCTGATGATTCTATGATGAATTTCAGTGACATCAACTAAAGCATCCACATTAAGCTCAATGTCAAGAGCTCTAAAGTCTAGAGCTCAGTATCATTAAAATATTTTGATACCAATGCCAGTACAAATCCATTTTTTAATTAAATACAAAGAAAAATGTACCAAGTTCTTTCATCTTCAACTCCCTGCTTTTGAATTTTTGAATTACTTTAAACGTACAGGTTTCTAAAAAAGCTTCTTCAGGGCCTCCAAGTTGTTTGATGTGATATGTCCAAAGTATCATATAGAACATCTTAACACCAATATTGCTGCTACACTTTGCTGCTAATAGCTCCGTTTGCGTGTGTTAGCATGACTATATTAGAAATTTATTCTGACACAGAAGAAGTCACAGCTAGTCTGGTATGAAAATGCAGGGAAAATGAGACCTTTCATGTTCTGCTACAGCTTATTTTGACCAGCCACATATCCCACATGGTGATACAGACCCACAATACACTTTTTAAGTCTTTTTTTTTTCACTTATCATAAAAAATACAAAACACCCAGGGTTCCAACACCTCTTTCTGCTACTCTACAGCAGTTTTAGGACATATTGATGAAATTATGACCGTGAGCTTGATGCTCAAAGTGGGTTATAGAAAGAAAAATCATGCCAAAAAAAGACATGTTGGTGTTAGAGTGTGACGCTTGAGCTCACAAATGTGGCTATCTCCTGTACTTAAGTTACGAGTACTCAAGACTGCTAGAAAGTTTAAAAAGTGCTAAATTTGTAGCCCTACCCTCTGTACTTTGAGGGCTCATGATTCAGAAAATGAGCACAGTATGAAGGTGAAATTTTACATGATTTTATTTACATTAAATATACTGAAGTTTGTTTTTGTTAAATCAGCTGATTCTGAGGGGATCAGGTGAAAGACACTGATTGATTTTTCATGGGTTTTCTTTATAGATTATTGAACCAGGGTCACAGTGGGAATGGAGCCAAACCCAGCTGACACTGAGTCAGGGTCATCCTGGACAGCTTGCAGGTTAGTGTAATATAATGCAGTCCTAAATGCCGAAATATCTTCACATGAAAGCCATCTGAAAACGGATGCTCCAAAGCAAGAATGTGAAACAAAGTTTTCATGCTTCATTTTGTTGGCTTCTGACTCCAAATACAGAAGCAACTTGTCTTCTGACTGAACTAGTAACCTCAAATATAGCATCCCAGTTTAAGTCCTCTAACATCTAAGGTGAGGACATAACAGTCCTGAATACTTGGCTCATTGGCCCTGAACCAACAGCCCCACAAGGATCACCAGTCGACCGCTCCAATCCTGCAGAAACTGCACCTATCGTCACAGCTCTCCTGCACCGTATCCTACAGGAATATTTCTGAGATTTTTTTTTTTAAGGCTGTCAGATCCCTTTTAAACAGATACAAATTATGTAACAGAAGATGCACATGTTTTCACTGAGACCCCACTGAAGAGCATTGTGCAGTGACAGTTGCTGTATTTAGCAGGTACCACACCACCTGGGGTTTAAACGTCTTAACTATAAGAAGTTTATAAGACCTTAATGCTTCCCTCCCTGCTTCGTCCATGTGACCTAGAGAAAAGTTAAGAGTCCAACAGTCAGGAAGTACAGTGATGGGGGAATAGAGCAAACTGCACACACACTCTAAAACTTCACTTTCATTAAAATGGGCATCCAAGTCAAATCTTTGTCTACTCAAAAGAATTGAAAAAAAAATAGATACCACACCAATAAATAGATATTACAGTGATATCAACAGGCTCTGTCATGACAGGAAATATATTATGTACTGTCATATTGCCTTTGTTTTTTAATCAGGGTAATTCGTTACTATCATTTATTTTATCAATATACACACACAGAGTGCCAAGTGTGTGAATGTGTTTGTGTTCTGCTTTTCTTTACATCATTCACCATTGCCCTCATTATACTAAATGGATTGACTGGCCAATCAGGAAGAGGCACTCTGTAAGTCAGGCTTTAAGCGCAGGGAATTAAAGGGTAGATCTCTGCTGGCCAGAGCAGGTGAATTCATTTGATCCTCGAGAGGTCCATAGCTAATCAAGGAAGGGCAGGAAGGCTCAGACTCCTCCTTTCCAATCCCTTTCCGCTCAAAAATCGCCTTTCACAACGATTAGTTGTTGTAGCCAGATTTCCCTGTAGCTGTTCACAGACAACAATCAAAATTTCCATCCTTGAGGATCTTGAGTTTGCGGCGGAGGAAGAAGAAATGGGTGCAGGAGCCAGCGCCGAGGACAAAAAGTCCAAGGAGTTGGAGAAACAACTCCAAGAAGATGCTGATAAGGAGGCTAAAACAGTCAAGCTATTACTGCTTGGTAAGTGACCTCCTGAATGGACTTGTGCTGTTCGTCCCAGACTGCAGGTGGTGAGAAGTGCTCAGATCAACAATTTTTAACTTCAAAAGATTGAGTACAGAGTAACTTTTAACTTTCCATCTCTGACTGCGAAGGTTTCAGTTTGCAGAGTAGAGCCAAAGTCTTGCAGTGTTAAACAGTCAGTAGGTGTAACTGAATGCACAGGTAAAAAAAAATGTTTGGGGGAAAATGGTTCATTTAGTTTCAGTCTTACTGTGAAAGATAAACAACAGGCAGAATAATGTGAGTCACATTCCAAACGCAATAAAATGGAGTGAATCTTTTTTAAAATAAACCCTACCTTTTTTTAATTATACAGTATGAGGACTATTGGAGCTGTTTCATTAGTGAGAGTTAAGCGGAGGAGAGAGATTAAAGAGATAGCAGGTTGAGCTTTTAGCCCACAGGTTTGGGATGAAGCTTAAAAAAGGTTCAAAAAAGTTTTCATATCTTTCTCACTTGCTTATGCATATCATACCATGTTTATTACAATATAAATGGGGCAATGCAATACTTTTTTTTTAACATTAAAGTGCATCATTTACAAAATAAAACGCAGAACTTAATGTTTATCAAAGTCTTCAAAGGGGAAAAAAACTGTAAATATATTTGCATAAAATATGTTTTAAAACTATGTTGCATTTAGAAATGCGTCGGTAAAAAGAATAAATAACCATTCCACTGTTATTTAAAATGACTTTTCACTTCTAATGAAAGGACGTTGGTGCTTAAAAGATCGTAGCCTTTGGTCTAAATGAATCACAGCCCGGCAGTGATATGTCAATCCAATTAGCTAACCGGTTTAGTGCAGATCCATTTGGTGAGATCTTTGTTGACCCTCAGTTCACACAAAATGTATAAAATGCATTTTGTTTCTGAAAGTCAATAAAAAAAACCCAAAACTGTTCAACTTCTATGTTTTTACTGGGAGATCCAAAGCTGTTAATTCTTGCAAATCAAAAAAGTGGTTTGAATTTGTTTTCTCCTCACAGCACTTATTAGACTTAATACAGACTTGCAGTAGATTTACAGGAGCTGCAAACTTTGTTATCTTGTGGGCTCTGTGGGATATTGTGAAAACAGAAAGAAAAAAAAAAGCATCCCAAACTCTGTTTTTATTACAACTGCACCCCCTTGCAGCTGATTTCAGCAGTGAGCTCCTTCTTTGGTAAAGGGTGAAAGTAAGAACTGCAGCATTTAATTCACTTTTGCACTCTGTAAGTGTTAAAATTGCATGAATTGCCATCACAGTAATACACAAAAAAACCAAAACGAAAGTGTTTCTAAGCTGTTTAACTGCAAGTAAAAGTCAGCTCTAAACAACAACTAAAATAAAGATCTCGAATGTTCTCAAACTGATACAGCTAAAGGTAATATTTCCACACAGTTTTGCATGTTATAAATGGCTGTCATTTCAGTGTTGATAGTCTATATATACGCAGATTTACATTTTCTAAAAAGATACTACAAAAACGTCTTTTCTGCAGGACAAAAAAAAATGAGACAAAACTGTCTCTTAAAACCCCGAATTCATGCCACTGCGATGCCTGCGGGCACATTTGCAAGGGAGCGTGAGGTGCAGAGATGAGGTCAGGGTACATCTCATTACATCTCGGGAGCTGACAAAAATTTAGCTTAAAGTCAGAGTGCCACCTTTAGTGCCTTGTCACAAATTAGCAAAACAAGCTTGACTTACTAACGTGTGTAAAGGCTTTAAATGCTCAGCACTAAGTCTGTCGATGGCTTAAGCGATGTGGCTCAAGTGAGAGGAAGACAGTCAGCTTTGGTTGCCCTGTGACGCATAAACTCCTTCTGGCCTAACTTGTGTTGGAGCTTGATCTGCATGGAGGCTCTTCTCCACATTCAGTTTCTTACATTTCTTACATTTTTACATCTATGCACAAGGCTCAATGTGTATGCATGCATGTTCTTACAGTGGCTTACTGTCATTTCAGCCAGTTTCAGTGCTTTGATTTCAGATGCCAACATTTGTTGATGTCCGCCAACAAAATGGAGCTCAGTGGTATTTATGTTAGGTGGGTGAGGCGCAAAATGTACAAAGAAATATGAGAGGATATTTCGGCTCAGCAAGAAAGAAAAAAAAAATCCTATGAGAGCTGTGGTGTTGTAAGGATATTAGGTTAGCAGAGCCTTTGGCTAGTTCAGTGTCCTCTGTTAAAACCTCAAAGCTTCACATGAAACTGAGAATCAGAGAATCACCACTGAGTTCCAGACCTGCAGAAACTGTAATGTGTCAATGCGCATTCCAATCTGTTTGCTCCACTTTCCATTATCTCCCATACCATTTCTTATTGCATTTTTCTTGACTTATGTCAGTGAATCTGGAATTCATATGCATCATAGTTATATTTAATGCATTTAATCTGCCTGTTGTGTTTGTGATAATAAAACATCTTAATGTCACAGAATTTATGATACTGACGTTTCCCCTCTTTTCCTGCAGGCGCCGGTGAGTCGGGAAAGAGCACCATCGTTAAACAAATGAAGTAAGTATTAAAATAAGTGATGACAGTAGCTTTGTGTCATTCCCTGTCACTGGCAGGCAATCACATTGTGGAGTTTTTTTTAAATCTCATCAGTCAGGCAAACTGCCATTTGGCTAAAGCTCCTCAGTCTCTGTCTGTTTCATTTGCAGTGAAGCCCAAAGCTTAACAAGGCAAACATCCGCTTACCAATTTGTCAGCATTTCTTTTGTGCACTTAGTTCAACTTTGGCAGTGAGAGCAAAGTGAGATCAGAAACATTCCACAAGGTGGCACTCTCTCCCTCCCAAGTGCTTTCTTTCTGCCCGTCAGCTCAGTCAAGTAGTGGATTATTGTTGAGAAAGCTTTTTCCTGAGCTGAAACACTTCACCCTCTACTCTTCTACTCACTTACAGGATTCTGCATCAAGGTGGTTACACAAAAGAGGAACAAATGGAGTTCCGAGCAATCATCTATGGCAACATCCTGCAGTCTGCTCTGGCTATCATCAGAGGCATGGAGATGCTCGCCATCGATTTTGGTTCTCCCTCTTCACAGGTCTCATGTTACACTTAAGAGATAAAAACCAGACATGATAAACTTGTTGAGTTCATTCTCATTGACAATAAACCTTGCACTATAAATAGTACAAGCACTTTGTCCGTGCTGATGGAGCTTTATTCTGTGTGTGCAAAACCACAGGAGGATTCACAGAAGCTGCAAAACTTGTCAGACTCCATCGAGGAAGGCACAATGCCTCCTGAGTTGGCCCAAGTTATCCAGAAGTTGTGGAAAGACTCTGGAGTGCAGGCCGCTTTTGACAGGGCTGCTGAGTACCAACTCAACGACTCTGCTGGCTAGTGAGTCTATGTCTTCTAGTGGAGCAATCATGGGTCTACGTGTAAAACTAAAGAGTCAGCTCCCATAGTGTTTATAAATACACAGGATTTCATATGCAAAACCTGACTGCTAATACTGTTTGTTCTGGCATCATCAGCTACCTCAATGAAATGGACAGAATCTGCAAGCCAGACTACATGCCCACTGAACAGGATGTGCTGCGATCTCGAGTCAAAACAACTGGCATCATCGAAGAGCAGTTCTCCTGCAAAGAGCTGCATTTCAGGTGAGTCACAGGGCAGGGCTAAACCTTACAATTCTATGGTTTACAGGTACTTACTATTTTCTGGCTTTCTGTGGTAAACAGGATGTTTGATGTGGGCGGCCAGAGGTCAGAGAGAAAGAAGTGGATCCACTGTTTCGAGGGTGTGACTTGCATTATCTTTTGCGGCGCTCTCAGCGCATACGACATGGTGCTTGTAGAGGACGACGAAGTGGTGAGTCAAGGAGCTCCACTATCTGATTAATACGCAAAAAGAGACTTGACAGTGAGTAACTCTCAGTGTTCTCTCTAACCTTTTTAGAACCGTATGCATGAGTCCCTCCATCTATTCAACAGTATCTGCAACCACAGATTCTTTGCACTGACCTCCATCGTGCTTTTCCTCAACAAGAAGGATCTCTTTGAAGAGAAGATCAAGAAAGTCCATTTGAGCATCTGCTTCCCAGACTATGACGGTAAGATCGCCGGCTTCAGTTTGTGAGAGTGAAAACAGACTGGTACATGGCACCAGAACACAAATGGCAATAAAGATGGAAAACTAACTTTGAACCCAAACCACTCAAGCCATATGATGCAAAGAGACTTAGGCAGGATTATTAGAAGGTATAGCATATATTTTCATTGTTATGCAGATGATACCCAGCTTTATCTATCCATCAAGCCAGACGACACAACCCAATTTGTTAAACTGCAGGAATGTCTTAAAGACATAAAGACATGGATGACCTCTAAGTTCCTGCTTTTAAATTCAGATAAAACTGAGGCTATTGTACTCGGCCCTACAAACATGTGTTAAACCAGATACTTACTCTGGATCGCATTACTTTGGCCTCCAGTAACACTGTGAGGAATCTTGGAGTCATTTTTGACCAGGGGAGAGCATATTTCTCTCATATTGACTTCTCTTCATTGGCTCCCTGTTAAATCCAGAATTTAATTTGAATTCCCATGATGCAGTTTCTTTTTCAATCACCTCTTTTCACCACCCCGCATTTAATCATTAGTTACTATTAATCTCTGGCTCTCTTCCACAGCATGTTTTTTGTCGTGTTTCTCCCCTCACCTTCATCCAGGCATGGCAGATGGCTGCCCCTCCCTGAGCCTGGTTCAGTCGGAAATTTCTTCCTGTTAAAGGGGAGTTTTTTCTTTTCGCTGTTGACAAGTGCTTGCCCCTAGGGGGTCATCTGACTGTTGGGGTTTTCTCTGTATTGTAGGGTCTTTACCTGCAATAAAGTGCCTTGAGGTGACTGTTGTTGTGATGTGGCGCTATATGAATAAAATTGAATTGAATTAAATTGAAGTAACAAGTAATCATTCCGAACCTTCTCCCCCGATCAATTGCTTTTTTTTTAGGCCCCAACACATATGACGACGCCAGCAACTACATCAAGACACAGTTCTTGGAGCTGAACATGAAGAAGGGTGTGAAAGAAATCTACTCTCACTTGACTTGTGCCACAGACACAAAAAACGTGGAAATTGTGTTCAACGCTGTGACAGACATCATCATCAAAGAAAACCTTAAGGATTGCGGTCTCTTCTAAACAGCTGAAGGGAAAAGAAGGTGCGTAGTGACCATGCCACATCACTCCCACAGACTGTGTCGGTAAAGAATAATAGAGTCGAGATCAGAGCCCCGCTTCATTAGTTTAACCTCATCATATCTGGCCATCTTGCACTGCCAAGCAACAGCACGAGAAATGATCAGTTCGGACGATTTGAGACTTTTCAGGAAGATAATCAGGAGCAAAAGGCAATTCCTTAGTGACTTGATATCATCAGTTTCACATCACAAAAAATGTTGACAGTAAAAGGTTTCATGTATGATTTATGAGACTTTGTTTAAACATGTTGTACTTATTACTTTCTCCATTTTGCAGAACTTCCTCTCCCACCTTAACCCATTACATACTGACATTAACTACAAAGCATAAAAGATTGAGCACAAGGGAAACTCAGATTGTTGTGTTTATACTGCTGCTTCCATGCCAAGACATGGTCCATGGCTGATCCTAGCAACTAATCATCTCCAAGAGTACAAGACAGTGCATGTCCAGCCGGGCTGAAACAACTATCAAGTCCCCGCATCAACATTGTGGACACTCAGCTTTCTACAAGACTCTTTCATTTTTCTAAACTACAGTATGTTTCTCACACCAAAAGTTGATAGTTTAAAGGTAAGAACGTGAAATCGTTGCTGATTTGATCCTCACTGCATCCTTTTGACTACTGTGTCATGAGTTCTATTTACTATTAAAGCCAAGCTCTGTAATATAAAGCAAATAAAACAACAAAAGAAAAAAAAACTCTGGGACATATGAATATTTCGAATAGCAACATCTCACTCTTATTTTTGTTTTTTTGAGTACAGTAGCCTCTGTGGTCTTGATAATTAAGCTGTAAACGTTGCTGAGCAAATATCCCAGTGCAAAAAATTGTACATGTATCTACATAGCGTTGATGTATTCAATTCACTTAACATTTTAATGTGATGAATATATTTCAGAACATCAAACATGGTAGAGAAACTTTGTACATAAGAGTAGATAATGCATTATATTTTGAAAGATAATCTATGACAGAGGGAAACACTAGAGGGACGATACTTTATTATAAAAAAGGGAATGAAAATCTACCGAGTTTGTCCTTTCTTATGAAATGTAGAGGCATGAAATAAAGAAGCATTAACTTCACTTGTGTGTCTGTGTCTTCACTGCGGAACCACACTGTCACTACAGTATACTGAATAAGCGAACCAGGCATGTTGACACTGACGGACCACCTCAGGTTGTTACTTGCAGGGACAGCGCTGCTGTTATATAATTTCTCTAATCCAGTCAAAGCGGAAATGGCAGCGTAAGGAAGTTCATTAACAATAACCCTATTGAGAGAGCAAAACAAATTAAAGCGGTAATTAATCTGCTGGGTGAGATTCGCTGTAAGATTGTGCAGGGACGGATACACGAGACATGATAGCAAGCAAGGACAAAACGCAGTGTAAACAATGTCGGGAGCTTACAAGAGGCGCTATCACCAGATTTGAGTGCGCAAGGACACCTTCTTTTGCTCCCGTCTAGCGCTGTTTGTTCTGTTTTGTTCGAAATTCATAATGCAAGCTCTAAATGCCAATTATCTCTTTTTTAGAACTTTTTTTTTTTTTTTTCAGATTCAGCTTTGTCTCTTTGTGGTACATCAGCATTTCCCGATCAAAACAGAGTATGACTCTATTCAAACACTGCCAACAGATCACTAAGGATGGGTTCCACATTTACATCGCTGTCACTAAAGCCAAAGAAAAGACCAAAACCTTGCCCTCCGTTGATGTGCAAAAACTACTAAAAACACACCAGTGAGTCACCTCATTGCAAATTTTTAAGCCTTAAAAAATACAAATATTTCTCAAATTTCTGCCCTTATTATTTAAAGATTAACAGCTGAACAGATGAGGCTGAGTACTGCGGGCAGTAAATGCAAGTGGAAACATGGGAGAGAGTCTCGTGTCATTTGTTTCTCATGTCATTTGTTGACAGTGGAAAGTTTTAGAATATCACCACCTATATCCTGTACACTGAACACGAGGAATCAGCATGTTTTAGCTCGAAGATAAGAGTCTTGTCCTGCGTGCTGTCATGTTGACTTGTAGATCGATTCTCATTTGAATTTATTTCATGTCCCATTATGTGGGGAGACAGCAGGGAAAGGCATTTTGAGCTGTGGTGTGTGCAGCAGCTGGAATACACTGACCCTGACCTCACCACATACAGATGTGTCGCTGAAGTCTAAAAATACTGTTTCCACCTTGAATGACCTCAGTCTCTGCTCTGTTTCGGTGAGAATGTGACTATCTGGTTTACAGTGGACAGCATCTGGTTAGTGTTGCCTGTTGTTTTGTTTTAAACCAGAATAACAGCCAGACAGCTTTGAGCCATAAGGTTAAAACTGGGCCAGTGCATCAGCTCAGATTTTAAGCGAGCTCTGCGTCGATCAGCCACAACATTAAACCACCTGCCTAATAACGTATAGCTCTGACCCAGTGGACATGGGAGCTCTGCAGGTGTGTTGTGGTGTCCTTTGGGTCTTGTAGGCTGGAGGGCGTGTCCTCTGTGAATCAGGCTTGTTGCCGTGCACATCACACTGATATGATTGGGTTCTCAGGAGTTTGGGGGCTGAATGGATGGTTTAGGTGACACACACTGTCCTGGTATGGGAAGCTGTTGCCATTGGGAAGTGTTTTGTCATAGGGGATGGGTGCTTAGCTGTTTCCAGCAAGGTTTAGGTGAAGCAACAGCCAAATGAATCCCAGGATCCAAGGTTTCCCAGCAGAACATGTCATTCACTTACACCTGTCAGTGCTTTTAATCGTGTGGCTGATCTGCATAAACCTTTGATAAACTTTACTACCAGGACCTCTCTGTGCAGGATGTGGCTGATCTATCTCAAGCGGTGCTCTACTGCAGAATATACTTCCTCTGTGTTATGTGGGGGGAGGGGGGGGGGTATCTAAATAATACCAACAAGACCTTTGCCTAAATACAACTATTATCCCAGTTTTACAATTTGGTTTTTATGTTTCTTTACTACAGCCACCTTTTAGTAACTACATAATAACTATATTGAAATTCAATGTGGAAAAAAACAACACATAAAATTCACACATGAAAATCAAATCACTTCACAAACTGATCTGAATAAAGATGTTCAGTACATTGTGGTCATGTTAAAAAAAAAAACCCAGCTATGCAGATACAGATGTGGCTACTGAGCTCATTAGACTCCAGCTAACTAATCCCTGACCCAACTGGTTACATTTTATGCTTCACATCAAACTAATCACACAAAACGTTGTCCTATACATGCTATATCATTCATACATCCCCCAAATGGGAATACTACATAACTGAAAGTAAAAATTAAAATAAAATATGACAGATGCAAATATTCAATAACGTAATGTGATACAGCTAAGACAAAAACGCAACATGACGGTGAAAAGAATAAACATTTTAGCCATAAAAACTGTGAAATGCATTGATGGATCTGATGAACAGGCAGTCAGTTTTGGTCCTTGTGCAGATGACAAAAAAAACTATAAACCTGCCTGAGTGATATAAAGATCTTAAATATGACAGGACTTAAAGATCATTTCACAATCTTTGCCCACTTAATTCTTCCCAGAGCATGCCACATCTTAAATCCTATTAAGACAAAAGTGATAACTGTTGCAAGTCCCAAAATTAGTGCAGTTTAGGTCCTGCATGCATTGTGACCTGCATCCAGCTTAGTCCTTTGTGACACCTACTTTCAAATTTGCCCTCTGCAGAAATGAAATCCCAGAAGTCCTGATTGTTCTGAAACCTGCAGGGAAATGCAAAGTTATCATTAATACTTCTGGCAGGAGTAGTATAGTCAAAGTAGGATTGTTATATAAGGGAGTATATAACAGACATGGCATTTATTCAGTCAGAAATAGAATTAAATGGAGTTGGGGTGGAGGTTGGTTTGCAAAGAGGCTTGCAGAGCAGCAGCAACAGTGGACTAGTGGAAGCAGCCTGCCAAAACTGGCATGCTCAAAGCTACAGAGCACATCATGCTTAATTATGAATACAGTGACCCTAAAATGCAATTTAAATATTATATATATTAAGCTGCTTGAAATAATAAAGGGCAAGGATCTAATCCCAAGTTCCTCCGGTCTGCTTGCATTTGCACTTTCACCCGATGCATCCATAAGCATGTAAGCTCATGCATGATAGACGGGTATTACCGGCCAGCACTTTGTTCAAATAGAAAATGTGTATTGAGGTAAAGGCGTAGGTCTACAAGACTAGTTTTTACATTGTACAAAGCAGTGAAAGGGACCGAAAAACCAAGGTCCTGTATGTTATATCTATGGATGCACTTGCAAAAATGACTAGGAATACACCAATAAAAACACATACAAATGTACCAAGTGAGATACACAAAAAAAACAGTTAGCTCAGATGTTCAAATGATTATCTTTGTGGTTCAAGCATTAAGTCAGTGTGCTGACCTGGAGGGCAGTTGGGGTTTCAGCAGAGCCCAATCTCCCTCAGGTTGATCTTGATGATGACATCAGTTACGGCATCAAACACAAACTGCACATTCTTGGTGTCTGTCGCACATGTGAAGTGTGTGTAGATCTCCTTGCTGTTCTTTTGTTTATTTAAGTCTTCAAACTGGCACTGGATATAAGCTGCTGCCTCTTCGTATGAGCTCCCACCTGCAGTGAAAAGCCAGTTATTACTAAATAAATTGTCCAAGAAACATCCCCTTAATGATCTCTGGACCTGAGTTATACAAACTGACAGGGAAAATTTAATTATTTTGAGCTGCACCCGGTTGCACCTGGTTTTCTTTGCAGAGAATGTATTTGGTCATAAACAGGCTTGCAGAGCATCTGCCTGACTAGTAACAGTCCAGTTTACTTTATCCAAAGCTTATTTAAAACAAGCCCCAGCTTAAAAGTTTGTCTCACCAGTGTACTCGGGGTAGCAGATAGTAAGTGGACTTCTGTTGATCTTCTCTTCAAACAGGTCCTTCTTGTTGAGGAACAGGATGATGGAGGTGAGAGTGAACCACTTGTTGTTGCAGATGGAGTCAAAAAGCTTCATGCTCTCATGCATCCGGTTCTGAAGGAAGAGCAGATGTGTCTGTGACCCTAACAGGCATTTCTTGCAGAGGACATCTTGACCTGCCGTAAGCTGAATGTCATCAAGCCGCTTTGCTTTTGGTGTCCTGTTGAGAGCTCAGAAACCCGACTGGCAAAGTGGCTGGTTAGTGCCAGCTGGTGTCCGCCCCATGCTAGTTATGTTGATCTGAACCAACAGCTTTGTGCAACTCGTGAACAAAATGTACCACATGTTATACAGCAATGAAGTTGACTAACAATAGCATATTTTACACTGCTTGCAAAGTGTGAGGCCATTTGCGGACACAAACTCCAAAGTCTAGTTCACTGTCACATTTTATGTAAGCAGAGCCATTGTTAGTGTGATTAGCAGCATCTCTCCCTTTCCTTCTGTGACATTTGAAAAAAAAGGCCTCAGTGTCCCAACAATTTTCAGAAGAAAACATCCAACATCAACTATATGTTAAGATATGTGAAGTGGACCAGAACCACAGGTATATCCATCACTTACCATTTCCTCATCCTCAGCCAGGACGAGGTCGTAGTCACTGAGGGCCACACAGAAAATGATCGCAGTGACACCCTCAAAACAGTGGATCCACTTCTTTCTCTCTGAGCGCTGGCCTCCAACATCAAACATCCTGAGTACACATGAACACACACACATTCACACACAGATTCAGTAACTGCATCAACAAATGAGCATGCTCATATCGGTTGTAATGTCCTTTTTTTGCTTGTTACAAGGATGTTCTCTGTGTGTGTATGTGTGTGTGTGTGTGTGTGTGTGAGCGCGCATATATGTGCAGAACACACACAGGGAATGCTGGTGTCTGCACTCTCACATCTCATGTTTGTGTCTGTTGCCTCTCTCTCCACCTGAGTCCCTGAGAGGCAAACTGAATCTATACTAAGATTTTCAGCTGACACCGAAATGAAATTAGAGAGCGCTGCGTTTTTCAACACCAATCCAGTGATTACATTATATAATGTAATCATGTGAAAGGACTGAAGCAATGTAATTCCATTAACAGCCACAAAGGTGGATCATGTTAGGCTGGACTGCAGCAGCATTTGTGAGTTATGCAAGAGGACCGAAAATCAGGACTTTGATTTCATCAAAGCAACATCCTCCAAGCAGTTTCTTTTCATTTTGTTTCCCGAGCATTTTACTGTTGATCATCTTTTTTACGTAATGACTAAAAGGAAGTTTCATGGCTAGATGAGACCTGTTCCCTCATTAAGAAAACGTAACTTCAAAACATGAAACCAAGTCAAGAACACTCTTGAGGAGATGGGTGTGTCATTGTCAAGGTCTACAATCAAGAGACGCCTTCATGAATGGAAATACAGAGAGTTTACAACAAGGTGGAAACCACTCAAGAACAGGAAGGCCAGATTCGATTTGGCTAAACATCTAAAGAGCCTGCAGAGCTCTGAAAAAAATTCTTTGGACAGATGAAACCAAGGTTAACTTGTACCAGAATGATGGGAAGAGAAAAGTACGGAGAAGGAGAGAAACAGCTCATGATCTGAAGCGCACCACATTACCTGTCAAACAAGGCGGAGGCAATGGTATGGTGTGAGCATGCATGCAGTAAAAGGATGTCTTGTTGCACAAACCCGCCACAGTTTACATAAAAATTTACATAAAACACATAAAAAAAAACCCAAAGCCTAAAAATAATCATAATTTCCTAAATCAACTCTCCGGGTTGGGAACCCCTGTGTTATGACTTTAATAAAAACTTCTAGGTAAATGTTCATAAATATAGTAAAGTAGTGCATAAGTTGTTTTTAAAAAAAAAAAAAAATATATATATATATCAATAGTGTCAGGGAGGCCCTTCATGAGAATATGAAGCTGTACTAACTTGAAGTAGAGGTCTTTGAACGTAAAGTGAGTTTCAACAATCCCGGTGGTCTTCACACGTGTGCGCAAAACATCCTGCTGAGTTGGGATGTAGTCCAGGTGGCAGATTCTGTCCAGGTCATTCAGGTAGCTGAGGGGCGAGAAAAAAAGTACACACAGATGACCTGAGAACATTCATCAGTGTGTAAAATACATTTGTAAACAGAATCTACTGAATCCTCTACTCCCAATGTGTTCATAAATATCATATGTTTTTTTCTTTTATTGACATATCCAAAGATTTCCACATTCAGAGTAACAAAATGTCAGATACAAATGTCTTGTCATGTAGCACTCGTCCTGCATGCACACGTCTGGGGACGCCACAAAATGATACTAAATATGGGCTCATATTTTTGTGGATGATTAACACCGGCTCCTTTTGGGCTGAGCATAAACAGACTAACTTTCCTGGTTCCTCTTTTCTCATAGTGTGGACACAGAAAGTCACGACAGCTCGGCTGTTTTCACAACAAAGACTGTGTCCTTCACGCTAAGCTATGCTACGTTTTCCTTTCAGTGACATAAACGCTACAGAAACACAGGAGAACCTTGAGCTTTATCCTTGTCTGATTGGTAATTAAAGAATAAGCTATATTTAGCTCAGACTGCTTTGTTTGCATTTTTCACTTCACATCAGGTGTTCTCATTCAGCGGCTCACTATAATAACAAACTGTTTTGCCCAAATGACTGTAAGCGGAGGGCGATAATTTCCACTTGTCAGTTTCTCCTTCATTTCTCGACCGTTTAAGGAATGCAGTCAGTTGTGCAACACGCTGACACAGGACTTTGATGAACAAGATGCAGCTTGCCTTTTTTTTTGTTACATACATGAAGGAGGAACGCACCCTTTAACCAAAGCTGTCACACTCCGGGTGATGAGGAACTGCAATCGTAAAATATTTCTTGAAAACCCCAAATGCGATTCCCTCGTGTACAGTGTATTTCTATTAAATGGATTAAGACTGCAGTCATCTGTGTGTCAGTTCAACTAATATCGACTTCATTTTTAAGTTGTTTTTTTTTTGGTGTGTATGTGAAGAAGTGAGTCCTCACTATGCAGCAGAGTCGTTGAGCTGATACTCTCGGGATCGATCGAAGCAGGCCTGAACTCCAGCATCGTTCCACAGCCTCTGAATCAAGTGGGTCAGCTCTGCAGACATCACTCCTTCCTCTGTTGAGCTTGCCAGGGCAAACAGCTGGCGAGCGTCATCCTAGCAACACCAATAACTGCTGACATTGTAAAATGATCTCTTTGAATGTTATCTTTTATGTAGACAGTGCAGTAAGCTTACCGCTCGCGCCTCATCTCCGAAATCTATCTTTAACTGGCCCATTGCCCTGATGATGGCTATGATGGACTGGATGGTGTTGCTGTACACGACCACTTTGTACTGCTTGCACTCCTCTTCTGAGTAGCCATCTTCATGAATGATTCTGACACAGACACAAAATCCAAACAGGATTTTAGAGCTCGTATAAATATTTGACAGTGCGAACAATGGGCTCAACAAATGTGGGGCAAATTACACATTTGGAAAGTTTAATGCTGCACTGTCATTAGTGCTGGAATTTGAGCTTGACTGAGCATACAGCATGCCTAATGTGGGAACTGGGGGGCTCTATTCAGGCCCTGCCAGGCTACAAACCGGCCTCTGTGGCCATTGTTTAAAATGTTATGCACAAAGGGGCTTCCTACTCGGCCTGAGTGTAGCAAAAATTAGGCTCCTGCTCTGCTTTCCCATAAAGATGTGCTGCAGCTATAAGAGGGGCTGGGACTCTCGTTCACCAACATAGTAAAAAAATCCCAAAAACTAAAGGTTTCACACAGGAAGTGATACCCAAGTTGTAACTTACTTCATCTGCTTGACTATTGTGCTTTTCCCAGATTCTCCGGCGCCTGAAAAAGAGGGACAGTATTTATACAAGGCAACCATATCAGGAAGCAGTACACACAAAAAAAAGCTACTCCATAATGTCTCGCAGTTTAGTCCCCTGTCACACGGATCGTACCAGCTTTTCATAACAGCTGAACTTAATCCCATCTCATTTAATCATACATCCCACGGCGTGTGGCATGTTTGCATCAAAAACACCAGGAAAAAAGCTTCTTTGTGATGAATTTCAGACTTTAAACTGGACCCCAGGGGAGTGTAAACAGTCATGTAGCACTGCCTTGCATGAATTCAATTTGATGCACCAGTCAGCAGTTTCGCAGCATGGGCGCATTCAATTTTCCTTCATGACAGGAAATACACAGACAACAGTGTAATGTAGAGGAATCAGATGCTAACCGCTCACTCCAAAATGTAATAGCCCAGATCACAATGTGGGAGACGGTGAGTAGTTTGACGAGCTGGTACACTCCTTTCACAATACTGGACATCCACAGCAAACAATGAAGTGATTGCAGCAATGATGTCAAAGCCTCACTAAGCTTCCATTAAAATAAATGATACTGTAATGACGATGAGTAGGGAGGGATTTCACATGAGCAATCATTATAGTATTTCTACAATAATCACCCAAACAGGAAACAGTTGTCACGCTTCTGGCTGAGACAGTGTTTTTCCACTGGAGAGACAATCCCAGATATCGTGCTGTTCTGGGAGTCTGAGAGCAGTTAGGCCATAAAAATACCGAATATGAATCAAAGAGTCTGTCAGCAAGTTGAAGCCCCCCTCCAATAACAAACACAAGCTTGTTTCCTGGTTCAACTCCAATGGGAGACTGATGCTTTTCTCTTTTTTATATTTAACCCTTTCTCCAAATCTGAATTGCAATATGCAGTGTTAAAGATAGATAGACTATGCAGAGGCCATACTGCTGTCATCTGTAGTCACCTAGATTTTTTGCAGGTGTGTGTGAGTGGACCTGACAAAAGACAGGTAAAATGGAGACAATAATATTTTAGTCAAAACAACTTGATGTGCTACCGTAAGTGCAGTAAAAGCTTCCCAACAAGCATTACACAGAACATAACAAGAGTAAGGGCACGTCAGTGAGAGAGAAGCCAACAGGGAAAACTGTCACTTGACGACAGTTTGCATTAAATTTAAAAGAAAAAAAACCAACTAATGGAAACATGCAAGGAAAACCTGTTAGTGCTGTAGTTGTGTTTTCTTTCCTGTTTCCTGTTCAGCTAAATCGGTGTGATTGAAAGGACTATACATGTTTGGATTTTTTTTAACAGGGGTGCTTCCTGATATCTCAGCTCTCTGCCGTTCACATTGCGTTTGCAGGAATCATTGATTTAGTTGTTGCCTGCATTTAACAAATATATTCAGTGAGTCTTAATTTTCATTTCTTGTTTGGTCTATAAATGTATCTAAATATTATATCTTCAATAAGTGCAATGACTTCAGTGATAATCAAAATATCTGCTGACAAATTTTCTGTTGATTGAGTAATCAATTAATATTTTATCTATCTATCTATCTATCTATCTATCTATCTATCTATCTATCTATCTATCTATCTATCTATCTATCTATCTATCTAACACGTGCGCACACACACACGTTCACGCAGAGGTTCAGTAACTGCATAAACAAATGAGCGTGCTCATTTGGTTGTAATGTCCTTTTTTTTTTGCTTTTTACAAGGATGCTATGAATGGATTAAAGAGGTGAAGAGATAATGTGCCAAGTTGATGCGGCATGTTTCAAGTTCATTTTTGCTCTAGTTTCATATTAATCATATAATATATAGCCTAATATAATGCTGAAAAGTAAGCTGCATTTTGAAAGATGTCGAACGATTCCTTTAATTCTTCATGGTTTTAAAAGTCATAGCCCTGTTTGCCATTTGAGGTGACCAAAGTATAAACCTGGTCTTAGTTTTACAGATTTTCTTATGGGCCTGCACACGGATGCCATGTGGTACACAATTGTTCTCATTCATGCCATATTTGTGGTCCTGAGTTGGTGTTTGTAGACTACAGCAGTACGCTTAATGCAGTTTTCTAAGGCTTAGAATTATACGTGTGGTCAAGATAGCTTGCTGAAATTCAACCCAAGCATCAGAATGGGGAAGAAAGGTGATTTAAGTGACTTTGAATGTGGCATGGTTCTTGGTGCCAGATGGGCTGGTGTAAGTATCTACTGGGATCTTCCAACTGGGTACCATCTCTAGGGTTTACAGACAGCGGCAGCTCTCTGGATGAAAATGCCTTGTTGATGCCAAGGTCAGAGGACAATGACCAGACCGTTTTGATCTGATTGGATGGCAACAGTAACTCAAATAACTACTTGTTGCAACCAAGGTATGCAGAACAGCATCTCTGAACATACAGCAGCAGAAGAGCACACCAGGTGCCACTCATGTCAGCTAAGAACAGGAAATTAAGACTAGATTTCACATGGAATAATACTTGTGGAGGTGCAGCGGGGACCCCACAGATGAATAGTCTTTTTATACTATTTTTAGAGTCCACCTGGAGAATGGATACATAGTTGGTGCACCGTAACACCTTGAGGTGATTGTTTGTTGTGATTTGGCGCTATATACATAAAATTGAATTGAGTTGAATTAATGTATTGATGTTGTGATCACAATAAACTGAAAGGGATGCAGATGGCCACCAGGAGCAAAGGCGTCACAGTCAACAGCTTGGGTCCCCGAGCCAGTGGGGAAGTGAGGGGGTGGGTGGCAAATTTTTAAACTATAACAGAGGCAATGTGCAAAGTTTCTGCTGACAGCAGGAGAGACTTGACTTCCCTAAGGGAAACCCACCCGACTCCACTGATGCTGTTGCAAGTGGCATGCATGATTCTATTTAAACCTAATAACATTTCTAACATAAGGGTCACGCTGGTTGGAAGGAACTGTGAATTTTCTCCTAGGGCTCCAGTAGACTCCAGAATTGCCACTGACCAGGAGCTTCACATTGGTCCTCTGATGGCAAGATTTGTGTCACGATACAAACAGACCCCTGCATACCTGTGGCCGAGTAATTGATTACGCTATTGTGAAGCCAGCATTATACCCTATGTATGAGTGGTTGGTCTTACAATAGTATTTTCTGATCTTGGATCAGCAGTTTATGCAGTCACCCTCTGATTATTCATCTGGGGGGACCCCAAAGCATTGCCAGGCCAGCTGAGAGATATAACCTCTCCAGCGTGTCCTGGGTCGGCCCCGGGGCCTCCTCCCAGTAGGACATGCCCGGAACACCGCACCCAGGAGGCATCCTAGTCAGATGCCCGAACCACCTCAACTGGCTCCTTTAGAGCATTAGATGTAATTTCCATAAACACCTTGGCATCATTTATATTGGCATCAGAGCCTTTATTTCCTCTAATTAACCACAGTAAAGATCAGAAACCACAGGATGAATATTTTTCAAGTGCTGGAATTTAAAATATGGATGACTGCTTTCTTCCTTAAAACAGCCAGGAAGCTACATTGTCTTGACATTATTAATCACCAAAAAAGAGACACATTCCTGCTGCCAGTCAGGAATCCTCAGCAGATGAAGTTCGTCAAGGAGGCTTATAACAGAAGTATCGTTTTCAGATGGACGGCCAACAAGAATTAAACCCGTGAATTCTTTAGTTAAGCTGTCAGCAGCCAGAGAGATTTACGCTCATCGCGCTCATCAGACAGAGGGGAGAGGACAAAGTGTGCTGATCCCTCTTCTCAGTTCTGTCGGCAACCAGTTCTCCCATTCATGGCATTTTTTGGCTGATTGTCAACTGTGGCCTGCTGCCAATTCAAAAGCCAACTTTACACAGGCAGTCAGAAACACAGGCCGGAGTCGGACTCCGAACCAAACCTCATTTAACAACAATCTAAACTGCAGATTTTTTTTTTATGAATCACTGTTTGTGGTAAAACAGGAGAATGTGTTCACTGGAAGGGTTCGCTGGCTCTGGAGCTTTGTGGTTTTGAATAAAGAACAGCAGCTGAAGTCCTCTTTGTTCTTCCCATGTAACTCTCCTCTTCCAGTACAGACAGGGAGTGAAGGGCACTGCCTGGAAAAATCTCTGTGGTCAAAATTTGGAAATTAATGTTTCCATACAATAAGAGTTTTGCCTGAATTTAATGTTGGAGCACCACATTTGTCTGCGTGAAGTCAATCCTCATATATCTGCTGGTAGGATTTGCGTGTATCCAAAACCCACATGTATGCAACTTCCTGAGAAATCTTTTTTTTTTAAAACCTAAAAGCTTAATTTACTTCCCAAACAGCAGTCATTCTGTAGCCTATTAACCAAACGCTGGGGAAAATAAAGTGGCCTCACAGTTGTGGGCAGTAATGGCTCAAAAATTACAATAAGTAGATTTACTGGCAGAGTTTTGTTCTGTCTTATCTTCTATATCAAGGTACAAAAATCATAGCAAACACAAAGGACAACCCACTGGTGGGAAAACCGCCTCATTGTGAGAAAAATGCCTCTAACCAGAATGTGACCCAGAACACAAACAAGGAGGAAAAAAGCAGGAAATCAGATAGAGAAGCATGAAAATCATCTCAGTCTTAATCAACAACTGCAAGTGTTCACACAGTGCAGTTCCTGTTAGTGGAGAATGCTCATGCTAAATGGGGTTAAGTGGGTGGTGACTAAAAAAAGTTATTTCAGGGGATTAAGTTACACTTTGTCTCTCCAAAACAAGTCACGGATAATATCTTTAGTATTGGTTTCCGATTCACCACCACAGTTACAATAATTGACAAATGAATTAGTTCCTTTGAATGGCCTTAGCTAATTCATGAGCTTTGGGCTAGTAAACACTTTCTACTGCTAAGATACATTCTTTTATGAGCGGATTTTCCACCATCATTAAACGCTACGTACTAAGGCACAACACTATGTCCTGACATTCTGCTGCATAAACAAATAATACTGTGCTATACACTCACTGACCACTTTGCAAAGTACACCTGTTCAACTGTTCATTAACCCAAATATCAAATCTGCCAATCACAGAGCAGCAACTCAGTGCTTTTAGGCATGTAGACATGGTCAAGATGACCTGCTGAAATCCAAACTGAGCATCAGAATGGGGGAAGAAAGGTGATATAAGTGACTTTGAAAGTCACATGCTAGTTGGTGCCAGACAGAGTACTGAGTACTTCTGAGTACTTCAGAAACTGCTGATCTACTGGGATTTTCCCACACAACAATCTGTAGCATTTACAGAGAATGACCCAAAAAAGAGAAAATGTCCAGTGAGCAGCAGTTCTCTCTCTTGTCAACTGAGAACAGAAAACTGAAGCTACAATTCACTTCGGCTCAATAAGAAAAAAAAATGAGCCTGATGAGCCTCAATTTCTGCTGCAACATTCAGACAGTGGGGTCAGAATTTGGCATAAAAACATGAAAGCATGGCTCCATCCTGCTTTGTGTCAACGGTTCAGGCTGCTGGTCCCTTCATGATCAAAGTGTACCTATCTCCTGATGGCTCCTTCCACTAGAACAATACCCCACAAAGCTCATATCATCTCAAACTGATTTATTGAACATTAAAACTAGTTCACTGTACTCACATGGCCTCCACAGTCACTATATTCCAATAAAACACCTTTGGGGTGTGGTGGAACAGAGCCAACAAATCTGCAGCAATTATGTGATGCTCTCATGTCAATATGGACCAAAATCTCTGAGGAATGTGTCCAGCACCTTGTTGAATCTGTGCCACAAAGAATTAATGCAGCTCTCAAGGCAAAATGGGGTCCATCCTGGGACTAACAAGGTGTACCTAATGAAGTGTCCAGTACCAGTCAAACGTTTGGACACACCTTCTAATTCAATGGTTTTTCATTATTTAAAAATTACATGTATCTGCATTGTAGATTAATACTTAAGTCATCCAAACTATGAAAAAATGTATATGGAATTATTTAGAAAACAAAAAAGTGGTAAACCAGAATATGTTTTATATTTTAGATTCTTTAAAGTAGGCACCTCTTGTTTAGATGACAGTTTTGCACATCTTGGCATTTTCTCCGTCAGCTTTATGAGGTCGTCACCTGTTTCAGTTAACACTTGAGCCTGTCAAGAGTTAATTTCTTGAATTTCTTGCCCTCTTAATGTGTTTGAGACCATCAGTTGTGTTGTGAAGAGGTA
>JAVDPK010002053.1:88394-101328 GCA_034780415.1 Cichlasoma orientale
GAATCTCAGGAGTTAAAAAAAATAGTAAATCTTTACATTTGAACAACTGGAACCAATAATTAATGGAATCATTTAAAAGAGCTGCAGTTTACTAATGTTTCTTTCTTTCTTTCTTTCTTTCTTTCTTTCTTTCTTTCTTTCTTTCTTTCTTTCTTTCTAGTCTCCTGAAATTGGCAGGAAATGGATGGATGGGTGAAGACAAAGTTATGATTTTTTTTATAGCTACCATCTTACCATGCATACCAGCTATACATCATTCTAAGAGTAATTTAATGTGTGACATGTACGTTTAGAGGGTGAAGTGGATGACAATTTTAATCTTTAATTAGAACTGATATTACTAATAGATGGCAAAACCTTTAGTGTCTTTGTGTCTGTGTTTTTATAAGTGATACAATAACCTTTTATAAACTATTATAATTCTTTTTCTCGTGCAGCTCCACCTCCAGCTCCTGCTGCCAAACAAACTTCACACCACTGTCATCAGCACAGGTTACCAAGGCAACAACTGATTTCAGGGAAGTCGAGATTGGGAAGTAAGTGAGAAATTTGTGAGTTTGTGTCTGACCTACACTTTGTTTTTGGCACCTGTGAGCCTGTTTGTGGGAGCTTGATCCTACAGTAGCTCTCAGTTTCAATGTTTGGTTAATAAGCGTTAATACATTACCACACCTGCACACAGACTGTGTGCAGGTGTGCAGGTGTGGGATGCCACCAACATGTCACAGTGAGTTGGTGTGGGCATCAGTCCTTGAGCACTTTCACTGGGCGTGTTGCAGCCTGCCAGAAAGGTCAGGCTGTTTGAACTGTTTCTGTGCACCGCAGGAGGCACCCTCTGCTGCTCAACATGAAAGCTATGAGTCTCTCTGTCAAATAGGGTGCAGCACAGGAGAGCATATGAAAATTAAAATAATCAGAAACATGAGGTGGAGCCTCAGATGACGCTGGTGTCCTCTCTGTTTGGATGTATCTGGTGAATACTGATATTTATTTGCACAACCCACAGAAAAAACATCTGTCGTATTCTCCAGCCATATGAAAAAGAAATTAGCCTGTAATTAATTGTGGTGCATATGGCTTATTAACACAAGTAAACTGTTAATTAAAAGATAAAAAATAAATCAAAGATGTGATTTAAGTGCCCTGCTACCTTACAGGGTGAATCTTAAAGTATTACACACAATGATCATCCATACACAGGTAAAAGCAACTGAAAATTACTAAAATGTCGTAGTGCTGTAGTACTTTATTTTAAAACAAGCATAATTAGGTATTTTTTGATTATGTAATTATTATATTATTATTATTATTATAAAAATGAAGTGTAACTTGAGTAAATGTGCATCAGTACAATGCAAAAGGTTTACATGGGCTGCTGCAATGAATTAGTTCATACCCACTGTTACGATTAATAAATAGAATGAATTTTCACATTGTTTGTAACATTTGTGCATTTAATGGAGTCAGTGTTCTGCAGAACCTAAAATTCAGTCAGACAACTCACAAATGAAATGCTTTATCACAGTTTGTGCTCACCTCACGGCTCCGAGTTTATCGCGCCACACAAATTTGTTACACAAAGAGAGTGGAGAGCGATGCGTAAATAGAGTTAGGTCCATAATTTGTTGGACAAAGCCACAATATTTGTCGGCACTTTCAAAGGCTCAAAATTAATCGGACAAACGAACATAATTTTGAATATAAGGATTGTTTTTAATACTTGGATGAAAATCATTTGCAGTAAATGACTGCCTGAAGTCTAGATCCCATACACATCACCAAATGGTGTGTTTCCTCCCTTGAGATGCTCTGCCAGGCCTTTACTGCAGCTGCCTTCGGTTGCTGCTCGTCTGTGGATCTCTCTGCATTCAGTTTGGTATTTAATAACTGCAAAGCATGCTCTCTTGGGTTGAAATCAGGTGGCTCGGCCATTGAAAAATATCCCATTTCTTTGCCTTGAGAAACTCTTGGGTTGCTTTGGGTCATTATCTGTTTGCACTGTGAAGCGCTCTCAGAACATTTTATTAAATTTGAATCTGAGCAGAGAGTATAGCCCTGAACACTTCAGAATTCATCCTGATACTTCGAACAGCAGTCCCATGATCAGTAAACACTAATGGCCACTGGCAGCCATGCTTGCCCACACCATAACATTGCCTCCCCCATGTGTGACAATAATATGGTTTGCTTTGGATCACAAGCTCTTTCTCTCCTTCTCCATATCTTTCTCTTCCCATCATTCTGGAACAAGCTAATCCGGATTTCATTGGTCTAAAGAATTCATTTTTTTCCAGAATGGTGCAGGCAGGAAATTAGACCACTAAACTGAGAGGGTATGTTTGGTAAATTACCTGAGGAGAATGAGACATTTTGTGTGTGTTATGCAGTGCAGCTAGTGTTGCCTGTTCGCTCGCAGATTTTGTTACATTTGTGGTAAAAGTTCAGCTCATTGGGGACAGCGTTTTGTTGGGGGATATTTTGGTTTTACAGCATTATAGTGGCGAGCTTCAGCATCCTACCTTCTCCAAAATGTCACCCCTCTTTCATCCTGTCCCTAGTGCTTCATTTCACCTCCTGCCCACACACACACACACACACAGAAACACACATATGCTAGGACACACACAGAGGCAGAGAGCAGGAGGCATCTAGAGGGCAAGAGAGCAAGGAGATGATTGATGCGATTGCTCATGCGATTGATGCCGTTATTGATCTAAAAAAGATGTCCGCAACAACAAATTCAACCAGCAACGCTCAAGTAAATCTTCTTGCTGCATCTTTAATTATTTCAGGTGAGGGGAATACACTGGAGAATCTTAACACAAAGACAAACAAAAGAATGAAAAATAGGAACTGCCTTTCCAGGTCACGTAGAAAAAAAGAAACACAGAGGAACATGGAAAACATCTCCACTGTACTGATGATTTACAGTACAAACAAAACTGTGTTTAATGATGTCCAGAATTCTCCTGAAGGTAAGAATATTATCTGCAGTTCACCTTCAGAACAGGTTTGTCTATCCTCACAATCAACAGATGGTCAGAGAAAGAGAGCTTAAAGCATTTAATGCGATTGGTCTGGGTGATTTTGCCACTAGAGTAATGGAAACCAGATGACTGAACAGTGGATTGATGTACTCTGAGCATTAGGGGTTTTGTAATGACCCCAGACTGAGGGAAATATCACTGAATTTATTACGGCGTTGTCTCATAAAAATAATAAAATAATGCTCAACAGAAAAAAAAAAAGCTCAGATTATCCAGAAAGATTAAACCCCCGGTCAGCGGTGCAAGCAAAAAAAAAAAAAAAAAAAAAAAAATTCACAAAAATTGTGTAATAGTTTTGCATTCTGTAGTTTTAGTAGCCTGTCAGTGGATAATTAATCACAAATAAATAAACACAGAAGAAATCCGAGCATCATGCAGTGATTTTACCTCACCGCTGTTACTGACTGAGGGCTTCATGTTGGTGCACTTAAGCATTTTAAAAGAAGCTGATAGGGCAACCCTGCCTGCCTAACAGCACGCACAACAGTCACATCACAAGAAAATTAAGAACATTGTGTCTTCCCCCAACAAAGGGACCTTTTTTTGCTCTGACTCCCAGCAAACTATGAACCTTTTCCTGTGCGCCTTGTGTTTAGTGTCTTGTGATCATGCCAGCCGTCCAGTATGGGGCAGTCCAAAATAGATGAAGGCAGCAGTAGATAGGAAGTATTTAAAAAAAAAAAGTGTTTTGCAAGAGATTTGTGCCTTGTAATTTTCTTTGGAACATTTGTCACTTCTCGTGTGACTTGTGCAAACAGTTTGTATTCCACCTGAGATCAGAAAAAGTATCACCAGTGTTTTCCATCTTTTGTTAAATGAGGCCAGTGGCAAAGCTTTCCATGTGTAAGCACTGCCACACCTGTGCTGCTGTATGTAGCCACAACAAGCCTGGTCGTTTATTGCACAAACACGAGAGCACTCACACTGCTCCCGTGTTTACCTGTAAACAGTACAAATGTCACCGGGGGGGGGGATTGGTACTGGTGTATGAATCTGTTCATACCGAGCCACTTTTCGACAGTTTTAATGCTGCAGTCAGTTTTTTTTTTTTTCTTAAAGCCTAAATCCTTAACACCACCTCCATCAAAACAATTAAAGCAGTTCTTCGAGTGGGGGTGGAGAGGAGGAGGGCAGGGGGCAATCACGAGTCTGCCAATGTGAGATGATTTTGGTGAGGAGGTGATAATCACAAGACTAAGAACAGATAAACACGATAATAACGTTCCTAGAAAATGGTTAAAAATACTCTGTCAGCCTGTTTATTATAAATACCGGGCGCAGTAACAGCTGTGAAATGATCCCGCTGAATGAATATTTTAAACTCTATATGGAGGAACATTTTTGCATTAATTCCTTGGTGTAATGAGATGTGGAAGTGGAATAAATACATGATAAAAACAGATTCTTTATTCACTAAACAAACCGGCAGTGGCAGCTACAGCAACTGAAAATCTTTACTTAAACAAACGGGCAGTGCTGCAAACACCGTCTTGGTGCACGTGCCTAGGATGGTGTGTTTTCTTTTAATGATGAACGTGTTTAGTTGAATCGGTTGTAAAGCATCTGTTTTGGCTTTACCAGCAGTAAAACTTTAAACTGATTGTCAAGGGCTTTTTCTTTTTTGTTAAAGTCTGAAAACACAACGATAAGAGAACGTGTTCAGCTCTTGATGATCTCAGTTTAAGCAATAACCGGGAGGATGTAAATTCAGATGGCAGGACAGAGAGGCTGACATAATTGTGTGCTATTATAAACTTCATATTGTACGTTATCTTTGCATATTCGATGGGGAATCCAAATTTAAATGAGAGCTTTAATGAAGGGATGCATATCAAAACTAAAAGAACCGAAAAGTTCATTTGAATGGCTTTAACGGTTTGTAATGAAAACTGTGAAATCTATGACAATTACTCTCACAAAGTTTCCACACTTCTTATGTTTATGTGACATTTGTCACTTCACTGGACTGTGATAAGCACAACAAGGGCTCAGTGTCCGTCCACTGATATGACACAGAAGCAGCCTGACACCGTATGGCTCTTAAACCATGTAACGCTACAGTGCATCGACTGTTGGGATAAAAAATAAACTGAAGAACAAGATATACTGAAGTTTGTCTTTCACTGAAAAGCTACGTAACTTAAATTCTTCAAAGAAGATACCAAGTTTATAGTTCACTGGATTTTTAGCTTAAAAGCACTTTGTAGCATCAACTAGAGACGCATCAACTCACAAATTCTAAAAAATATGAATAAAACTAAATGTATTTGTTGGCTTATTAGACGGCAGAAGAGTCAGTACATGAGGCAGCTACAGCTCTGGTACGGTTTTGCAGCAGTTCTCTAATACATGGAGCTCATTGTTCAGCTGTTGCTGCTGCATGAACTCTGAGGTTTCCTCAAGGATCTGCCCTGGGATGTGGAAGTCAGCTGGCGTGTGCTGCTGAACAGCTGATTCCTGACGATCCTCAGTCTCCGGCAACTCTGGGCTGGCTCTGCTGTGAGAGTTGCAGGGCTCCAGATTGCATCCAGTACCCTGAAGGAACTGCAAAAAGTTTTCCTCAATAGAGGCCTCACGGCTGGGCAGCTGCTCCCCATCGCTGAGCCCAGCCCGCTTGAAAAGGCAAGCCAAGTGGCGGCTCAGCTCCTCGCGAATCTGCCGGTTCAGGCAACCATAGAAGAAGGGATTGGATGTGAAGCAGAAATAGCCGATCCATGTGACCACATCCTCCAGCTGGGCTAGTGAGGCAGGAGAGGTAGACACTACAGCTGAGTAAAGATGGAACAAAAAATATGGCAGCCAACAGCAGAAGAACTGGCCTCCCACTGCCACCAGAACAACTGCAGCCTTCCCACCACTGAAGGTCCGTTGAGGGGTGGTGCGGGAACCAGTTCCTCCGAGGCTGGCCGCCATGGTCGAATGGCTGCTCACAGACTCGGATCGCTGTCGTGGTGTGTCCATCCAAGTAGGGAGGGGGCCGTGCTGCATGGCTGCTACTCGTGCCACCTTGAACATGTTGCAGTAGACCACCAATATGATCAGCATAGGGCACAGAAAATAGATTATGGTAAAGAAAACCATGAAAAGCAGGCATGTGATCCTGCCACCTGTCCAGTGGAGGGAGCAGTGTCGCTGAGTGGGAAGGCCGAGCGAAGAAGCCCCCAGACCCTGGTTTCCCTGGAGCACCCGTCCCAGGAGTGGCAGTACTGACATGACAACGGCTTTAATCCAGATTCCCACTAGTACCATCACCACCACCCCCACTGTCATCTTTACCTCGTGACGCATGGGGTGGACAATGTAGTAATAGCGCTCCACATTGATCGCACATATGGTGAGGATGGCAGCGCTCACTAGACATACACTTAAGCAGAGGTAGCTCCGACACAGCGCCTCGTCCACCAGGATTTGATCTGACAGCATCCCCAGGGGCATCAATACCAGCGCTGCCACCAGATCCACCAGACAGAGGTGGAACACGAAGGCAAACTTGCGCAGCTGCGGTGTTTTGGTGATGACAATAATCACAGCCAAATTACCCACCACTGCCAGCACGTTCATAACGAGCATAGCACACAGTGCCAAAGACCGGTTCAAATCTACCCCACCTGGGATGCTTGTCGTGGGTGAGGTGACATTAGAGGTGTTTGGCTGCAGTGAGGGTGGAAACAGGGAGACAGAAGTGTTCCAGGAGGGGCTTGGTGTGACAGGACGCTCCATGAGAGGATGGGATAAAGAGGAGAGAGTCCGCTGAATTTCACGGGCCCATCACCCATCCTCCCCTTTCGTAGGGTGTAACTGAGAAGCTCAGGCGGTGGTTTCTGTCATGGCAGCTGGAACCCTACAGGCCCTGACCCCCATGGATTTTAGCCCAGAGCTCTGCAGATGATTAGTCAGCGGTTTTCTTGAATAAAACTTTTAATGATGACGTCCTCTCTCCAACATGCCATACAGGTCAAAAGATCTGAAACAAAATAGACAGGCTTGCTTAGTCAGGTACTGGTGAAGACGAACATTTGATGTTTTTGCACTCAGGGAAATTGAATGCACAAGCAATGAAAAATACTAATAATATTAGTTGACTGAGACCAGTTTAAAAGGTGTATAGTATTCAATACAAACCCAAAATTTTAGACACTTTAAATGTTTAAATTCTTATAAATCATGCAATAGCACCAGTGAGACATCTGATTGGGCTTATTCTGCAGCATAAATTAACCCCAGACTCAAATATACTGAGGAGAACTGCTGTTTTAATTGGTAGTTGCAAGGTTTCTTTTGTATAACATAGGAGAAACATCCTCGCTTTACTATATAGATTTATTTATTAATTTATTTATTTTGCTGTGAAACTTTTCTAAGTACAATTGAATTCATTTTTTCTCTTCTACTTTAGCTTTAAACCCTTCCGATTTGATCCAGCATTGCTTGTAGCCAGGCGTAAAAGCATAAGTCATAATTTACTACATATCTGATATTTATATAATCAGATGTGTCTTTTCAGGGCAGCTGAAACCCCAGGGAGAGCCTCAAAGCGCCGAGTAAACCATATGTCCCCTTTAACTGAGAGAAGATGCAAACTGAAAGAGGAAATAAACTGCAAAGCTCAGAGGTCCCTGCTGTCAGTAGTGATGGGACTTAAAGATCAATAAGCGCCTTTCACATTAGTACAATCCTGACATGTAAAATATGGCTTCCTTTCTTATTTATGAGAAAAAGACTGAATGCGCAGATAGGATCTCTTTATGCCGTATTTTATAAAGACAAATGTAGAAAAAAAGTCTTCCTGAATAAACAGCATGTGTTTTAAATTACCTAAAAGTGATGTAAGCTATAGAAGAGCACCTTGGGCAGTCACCATCGGTGTTCGCTGGTGGAGTAGACCCTGCACTGTTTACTGTCACAACCTCACCTGCGTCTCAACCCCACACACTGTAAAAGCTGTAGAACGAGCACAAAGCCTTCGGTACATTTCCATATGCTGCACAGCTGCAGGTGCAAGTTTTCCATTTCACAAGTGTGACATCCCTGCCAAGCACCTCTTCTTTTCCTGCCCACGTATGC
Source organism: Cichlasoma orientale (assembly GCA_034780415.1). Classification (NCBI taxonomy): domain Eukaryota; kingdom Metazoa; phylum Chordata; class Actinopteri; order Cichliformes; family Cichlidae; genus Cichlasoma; species Cichlasoma orientale. Next base: position 96,506 of record JAVDPK010002053.1, read on the forward strand.
ATATCGAGCACAACAGTCACCAATCAGATACAGGCATAAGTAGGTGGCCTTTGCTGAAAGGTCAAAGGGGAAGAGTCACCTTCAGCCCAATTAAAAAAACTTGTACCAAAAAAAAAGTGAATCTGTGATGCAGCGACAAGTGTGGAGCATTCCTCTGGAGATTCTTAGCACTGATTGCTTTATGGAAACATATTATCAATCTAAGTCTCCGAAGTGGAATAAACTCTCAAAGGGTCTTTAATTGTTATTAAAATTTCATCAAGTTTTAGCCATACAAACTAAACACTGTAAGTATTGGAGAAGGGTGTAGGGAGTCTAATCCAGCACAGGCTCTCATTTTCAATAACAGTTGTACCGTTTATGTCGCTTTAAAAGCTGCGTAAAATTCAAACAAAGCTACAGCCTACGGTTGTGCAAAATCTCTCCAACTGCTGACTGGAAGCCATATGACCCCATCATATGCACATGACACTGTGTTTACCGTGAGCAGAAAACTAGCCTGTTGTTCGAGTGTCCTTTTCATTACAAAGCGCTTTCACTTCTCATCAGCAGCATGCAAGAGAAAAACTAGATTTTAAATAACATCTTGTCCTTTAATGTGGATACACATACACAATGTGTGTTTTGATGAAAAGAATACGCTGCCTCTTGAGTCAGATTCTACCCCTTTTCGGCATCCTGCCTTGCACTTAAACGCATATCTCCCCACACAGTGCAGGTATTTTGGAAATGCGTGTGATGACAATTCAGTGACATACCTCAAATCTGGAAAGGGCTGCTTCCTCCTGTGCAGGTTCACAGTCCAGTCTGCTGAAGCATGTTTCACTCTCTCTCTCTCTCGCTCTCTCTCTCTCGCTCCCACACACACAGCAAACATGCACACACACCACGTCACAGTGAGAGAGAGAGAGCCAGAGAGAGAGAGAGCAAATGAGAGGGAGAAGGGGAAAGAGGAAAGGGGTTCTCCTGTGTCTCCTCCTCACCTGGCCCCTTTCATCTCGTCATCATCCTGACCACCCCCCACCCCCCCTCCTCTTCAAATACATAACGCACACCTCCGTCCTCCTAGATCTCTTATAGCAAGGTCTTTTGTCCAAGAGGAGAGGTAGAGCAAAAGCACAAGGGAGAGATGGAGCAAAAAGGGGCTCTGTCTTCCAGCCTGTGTGCACAAAGGGTCGACACTCACACACTCCCCCCACACTCTAGCACACATACATGCACTGGCTCCAGCATGCGACCAAAGAAACTGCAGATTCGTGCAGCGCAGGCAGGCAGCGAGTGGGCAAGCAGCACCCAGCCTCCCCTTCTCTCCACTGGGTCTTAGTGCCTCACTGCCTCTGCTCTCCACATGGAGTTGGGGCTCTGCTTTAGGCCCGCTGCAGGTCACATCAGGTCCAACTAATACGCACGGGAGCACCCAAAAATTACAAATAAGAAAATCACTTCATCCTGAGGATCAGCATTTCTCTGATTTTCTGCCTCCTTATGCTTAGCTCACCAAAATCTCCCTCGATGCTCAATCTGGCAAAATCCCTCTCCCAAGCCTGGATTATTGATTTGTAGAGAAGAAAAGAATCCCAGTGGTTAAAGTTAATAAGGTGAGCTTAACATTTAAAAGAGCCCGGCCCACTCAGAACACACTGGTACATTTTTCAATAGTAACTTTGCATTTGTTGAGTGTGAGATGTAATAAACAAGGATCTGTAAAATGTACAACGTGTAAAACGGCTGATTTAGACTGAGTTTAGTTATTTGAAGGTTTCTTTTATTTCTTTAATTGTATCTAACTTTCTGAATGCTACTTATTTTTGAGATATTTCATCCAAAAAGCAATCAAATGGTAATCGAAGTAAGTGCAAGTTTTACAAGAGTAAAAACAGCATCGGATGTTGAAGAATTAAAATGTCTAAGAGCAGAGAAAACATCAGTTTGTGTCACTTTCAACACACTCACTGAAAAAGCTAAAGATACAGCAGAATGCTTTTGTAATTACTTGACCAAACTTAGCATACTGTCTGAATTTGTGTGTGTGTGTGCGTTTGTTTTGATCTTTTACATCATATATCATTTAAACTGGAAACTCTTTACAACACTGGGGAATTTGGGTGTGGGTACAGTGAGCTGGCTGTGTGAGGGTGCAGTCACTTTTACCTTATGTGAGAAAAAGACAGCATCATATTTTTTTCCCCTTCAAATTTGTTTTAGCAGTAAATAATGTCAGTGGGGACTAAGGAACAAAAATGATGAGCCATTCCCTGAGAGTAGCACGTATGATAGCCCAAGATGCGATGACAGCAATACTGCTGTGATATCTTTCACAGGCAAACATAGAAGAACCTTTGTGTTTGTTAATGCTCTGCTCTTCAGCTCCCCTGTGTGTGTGTCCTATGACTGCGCCTGTGTCTGAGGTGTTGAATAATGACAGAAATAGCAGATACTTGCTCAAGTCAGCCGCACCAATCACAGGGGAGGGAAATACAATAGTTTCCATGGCAACTTTGACTTTAGCCTCCCTGCCCACCCCACTCCACCCTACATCAACCTCGGGACACAAGCAGTCACACACTCATACTCACTGCACTACTCCAAGTGGTTCTGACCACTTGGAGTAGTGTTTGATGCATGCATGTTGGGTCAGGTGATTATTCTCAGACTCCTTTTTTTTCCTGTGCACAGGTAGCCTGATTTATGCTCAGTTACAGCTGCTGATCTACTTTGTTTTACTGTAATCTTGGATTTCATCAATAGGGGGCGCTCTCACATTTAACAAATAATTGCAAGGCCAGAAAATACAGATCTTTTACAGCACATCAGCCCTAATGCACTCCAAAGCACAATGATTCATGCTTATAGAACAGGAATTTCATTGACATTTATGTATCTATATAAGTTGTCATCATCCTCCCTCATTCAGCACTGCAGCTAAATGAAATAATCAATAGTTCAGGTGAATTCCTTCAGTTTGTGAGTATGATCTGAGGCAAAAGCTTTATGATGTGTTTGGATATCTATCTCAGTGCATTTCAGCTCAGGAGTTTGACGTAAGATGCAGTCAGGCAGTGTGCGCGTGCACACACACACACACACAGACACACACACCTACACACACACACACACACTGCCCTGACAAGAAAAGATCATCTCTGTGCTGATGTCAAACCTCCAGAGATTCTCCCTTCATTTCTCCCAATCTCCATGAATGCACATTATTATTTAAATCAAATGAATGAGAAAATTGTTGATATAATTATTGTTTTATGTTCTTAACTCCTCTGTACACTCACGTCTGCTTTGTTAGGTACACGTGTTCATCTGCCAACGCAAATATTTAATCAGATGATCACACAGCAGCAATTCAGGGCACTTAGATGCGTAGATATGGTCAAGACCACGTGCTGAAGTTCAAACCGAGCATTAGAAAGGTGATTTAAGTGACTTTGAACGTGGCATGGTTGTCGGTGCCAGACGGGTTGGTCTGAGTGTTTCAGAAACTGCTGATCTGCTGGGATTTTCCCACACAGCCATCTGTAGGGTTTACAGTCTCTGAGTGAAAATGTGTTGTTGATGTCAGAGGTCAGAGGAGAATGGCTAGACTGCATCAAGCTGATAGGAAGGCAACAGTAACTCAAATAATAATGTGTTACAACCCAGGTATGCAGAAAACCATCTCTGAACGCACAATGCATCAAACACTGAAGCAGATGGGCTACAGCAGCGGGAGACCACGGCGGCTGCCATTCCAGTCAGAGAACAACATGAAAGCATGGAGCCACCCTGCTTTGTATTAACAGCTCAAGCTGGTAGTGTAATGGTGTGGTGGATATTTTCTTGGCACACTTTGGGCCCCTTTGTATTAATTAAACAGTGTTTAAATGCCACAGTATTTAAAGTATGTGAGTACTTCTGCTGACATGTCTTTGACCACTGAGTACCCATCTTCTGGTGGCTGCTTCCAGCAGGATAGAACATCATGTCACAAAACTCAAATCATCTCAAACTGGTTTCTTGAACATTACAATGAGTTCACTGTACTCAAATGGCTTCCACAGTCATCAGATCTCAATCCAGTAGAGGACCTTTCGGATACAGTGGAATCTGAGATTGTGCGATGCTATCATGTCAATATGGACCAAAATCTCAGTGGAATGTTTCCAGCGTCTCGTTGAATCTGTGCCACGAAGAATTAAAGCAGTTCTGAAGTTAAAAGGGGTCCAAACTGCTACTAGCAAGGTGTACCTAACAAAGTGTCCAGTGAGTATAGAGCATTGTAGTAAATATAAGCAACAGTATCTGGCCAAAGTTAAATCAGCTTTACTCAAGTTTTATCCTCCCACAGAACCCCAGAGAACCACCTCAGCCTGTCACATTAGCCTGATTATTGGGCTGCACACACTTACCTGAGCTGAATAACTCATCAAAGTGACATTTGGTATCTGACATAAAGTGTTTTAGCTGTACATCTAATAAAAAATGTGCTAAATTATAATCAAATAAGTGTAGAGGCAAGTAGAGTGACCCAAAATGCTTTATTTAGGCTGTGTTATGTCTCACAGTTTATGTAACTCTGCAGACACCAAATGTGGATCTACATGCTCTACTAATTTCTTTCGAGTTATTAGAGCATGTAGATCATAGTATACTTTATCTTAACCCTCCTGTTCTTAAACATTTGTTCTGCAGCACTGAGCATGCAACATCATATCAGACACGTTAAATACCCCAAATTTTATTTTTATATATATAAAAAAAAAAAAAAAAAAAAAAAATCCCAGCTCGCCCCTACGGGCGGTCTTTTTGCCCTTCAAGCTCGGGTCCTCTACCAG